>OMNZ01098906.1:3684-13919 GCA_900303255.1 Lesueurigobius sanzi | reverse complement strand
ATCCAATAAATAAGTAAATTTGACTTGAAAAGTAAAATTATCTGCCAATCGAACAAGCATTTTTGCACTTAGACGAAGAAAAAGCGTATCATTTCAAGTAAATTACGATTTATTATCCAATGTTTAGCACAAGAAGTAAGTTTAAGTACAAACATACTTGTTCCACTGGCAGATAATTTTACTTGGAAAGTCAAAATTACTCAGAATAAGGCCAAATATTCTGAATTCAAGCAAATTAAACTTATCAAGATATCACTTTTTGCAGTGGAGGGACCTTCAGTTCAATACTGTGAGCTGATTGGGTAAAGCCCGGGCTAGTACCTACCTTCCATAATGCGCTTTAAGCCAATCATAGCAGCGAGTCGTGTGACGTATCACACGGGCGGCAGGAATGACAGACAAGACGTGTTGAAAAATGTTGGCATCTACGAAGCCCTTCGATGTAGCCATGTTTGTTTTGCCCAGGCAGCCTGCCAGGACTGTCGTACTGCAGCCTACATATACGGGGGTACGGGGACACTTTCTCACTAATCAACAAAACCATCAAAGCAGGGGGTACTCAGAGTTTAAATGAAAGGCCCAAGTGGTATGTGAGAAAAAAAAAGTTAGATGGATTCAAGATGGATTTGTTGTGACACTGAAAATTCACATCTTGCGAACAATTCATCTTGCAGCGCAAGGTTATCTCGGTCTATTGTCGTACACAGTCCAGGGCATAACAATCCATGGCCACTACAGAAATGATTTACATCATCAACTTTCCAGTGGTTGAAATGGTCAAAATCATAGTTCTCCTCCTGAGAGGATGTTTTTTCTATGTATTATGTTTCTGTATCTGTCTATGCAACTGACTCTCCTCCAAGACAAATTTCTCCCCTGGGAGACGAATAATAAAATTAATCTGAATCTGAGATATGCAATTTGCTCATACTTGACACCAGCAGAATTTCTTAAATTAAAATTGTTAATTTAGTAATTTTAACTTATTGCAACATAGTGTTGCAATCACGTTTTTCAAAGGGTTAAAACCAGCCATAACATCACTTGGGATGATTGGAATAAAAAGGTTGAGTTTGACAGCAATATGACATTGCATGAGTTTTCTGTCGAGCGTCATGAAAAAAATAAAATAAACATATAAAAAATGAATCTCTTTGAAATGAAGAATCCCATCACTACTTATGAAACATTTCATCTGAGATGAACCAATTTTTGAAATCAATTTTAAATGTTGCCTTTTGCTGTGTTTTGTGTTGACTTGTGAACATCTGCCTCTAGAGGATAGATAACATACCCTGTGATTTCTGAGGTGCTTGGAATGGTAAAAAAGTAAGTTGAAGCTTTAGGCAGCTTTAAGTTTCACCTTCACCTGCACTAGCGTTCCAAAAGGCTGGAGAAAACAACAGTTGCAGAGTTTTTGCCTTCAACGCAGAGGCACAAATCAAACTTCACTATAGATTTTGGTTCTTCTCATCTTTTCTGACTGCCCTTCCTTCTCTGTTTGAAGTCGAAATAAGGCTACAGAGCTTATAAACCCACCCTGGATCAAAGTATTAGAAGGGGAAAAAATCCCTCTTGAGCATGTTCATCTGTGGGCAATGTGAACCTGCGTGTCACAGTGTCAGGCGTCCAGCCCAGGCTCCTAATCTCACTCTGTTGAACATTTGAGCTGTATCATAAAGGGTTATCACAGTAAATCCATGTTTCTTATCTGAAAGTGATTGACATAATATAGGTTTTACATCAGATTCCTATCCTGATGTAATAATATTGATAGATAATTAGGGTGTGTTTTAGCTGATTTTCAGTATGGATTAAGTGCAAATCGGTCTTAATTTATCATGAATTAATGTGAGCTCAGTGGGCTTCAGAAATAAATACAAATAATTATAAAGCAAAAAAAAAACAACACAGCTTCTAAAGGCAACTCATTGATGAATTGATTAATTAAATGATGAATTATTTGCGCAGAAGATACAAAATCACACATGTCACTGTCATGTTGAGAAAAATATACAGTTGGGGCCAAAACTTTATGTATGTAAACGAATGCATTTCATAGAATATGAATAACACAAAAACCTTTCACTCTTGGGTAGTGGTTGCATGAAGCCATTTATTGTGAAAAAAAAAACCTGTTTGTTTACACTTTTCAACTAGAAACTATAGCCAAATGTCCCTGATTAAAAGTTTACATAATGTGCATCTTGAAACAAAAGAGAGTCAGAGAGTCCAATAAGTCCAGTTTTGTCAGAGAGTCCTCGTGTCATTCACACATGTCAGCCACAGCTGCGGCTCCAACCCGCCTAACCAGAAGCATTCACACACACCTGGGTCAAAAACCAAAAGGTTTGGCACGTTAAATATGGGGAAAAAGAGGTGCACTGTGAGCGGAACTTTCGAAAAGATGGATGAAGTGGAACTTTTTGCACTATTGCTGATCATGCGGCAGGTTAAAAGACGAAAGGATCGTGTAAACTTAATGTCATTGATGGAGGAAAGAGAAAAGACAGAGCTGGACATGGAGAGACAGCCTGCACTCAGGCACCTGCGCAAGAAGAAGGCAGCAGTTTACTGGAAATTGGGCTTGCAGCGCAAAGGAACCATTTGGACCCTCGACAGACCCAGTGGCCTTCTCTTTTGCAATGATGTGCTCCTCAACATGAGCAACGATGAATTTAAAAAACACTTTCAAATGTCCCCCGGTGCGTTTGACCATTTAGTTCAAGTACTGTATCCAAGATTACAGAAAAAGACAACCCGCTGGCGAAAACCACTCGAGCCCCGTGTATGCTTGGCTATAGAGTTCGGAAATATGATGTCATATCGCAAAGCATTATGGGATTTGCAGAACGTTTTTGCCATAGTAAACAAATGGAGGTTTTAAAAGGTAAAATACTGGAGTTATCGTTCATATAAAAGCATTCTGACTCTACAGTGAGTTAGATCTATTTACTAGCAGTGCCTCAGCAGCTAACGGAGCTGTTCCACGTCTCTTTTCTCCACTTGTTATTACGTTTCTTGCCAATGTTAGTCTATGGATAATGTTAGCTAATAGCTGCAAACATGGCGGATTTCCATGGCAACAGAGGGTTTTCCCGAACTCTATTGTCCTGTGGTGGTATGCTACACTGACAGAATACAGAACAGTGAGTACCTTGTTTGGAGTGGGAATATCTACGGTGTGTTTACTCGTGCGGCAGGTCACAGCCGCAATTAAAACAAAACTTATGGAGCGAGTCATTCACCTAAAGAATGAAAACACGCACATCCCAAAATTGTAAGTAGCGTGCCGGACCAAAAAAAGAGTACGAGAGAAGGTCCACACAGCTTACTTGGCTCTCACAAGTATTTAATTAGTGTTTACACCAAAGTGACGTTTCGGGCGTCTTGGCCCTTCATCAGGCCACAGGGAGACGATCTGCGGAGGACAATCGACGGCTTCACTCACAGGGGTTATCCAGTGTGTGCGGGGCTATCGATGGCTGCCATATCCCCATAGTAGCACCCAAAGAAATTGCATGTTGCATCTTGTGTGCAACAACATGGGAGAGCAATACAGAAGCGAATGGAACAACCATATCATCCACGCACAGCCACAGCCAGATGTGCGAGAGGCAGAGCCGATGGAAGCGTATGTGAACTGCAGGTCGGATCAAGAAGCCTACATTCATTATGTTGTATTGAGTCATTTTTTCTCCTTGCACGTGCTAAGCATTGTGTTCATCCTTCAAAGAATTGTGTAATAAAATGTGGTGCAAAGGTGCCAAATGCATAAACAAAACAATTGTGTTGCTTTATCTTCTCCATTGCAGGCCAAGTTTAATAATAAATCTATGGGTTAATTGTGCATGTGCAAGGTCCTCCCAAGAATGAAGGACATTACCCTCAGATGCATCAGTAGGTCAAATTGTCAAGATTTTAATTGGATTTGTCCTTTACCGTAGTCACATTTAAATGGACAGTAAAGTGATGAAGATTAGATTCTGAACATAATCGTATGTTCCACGTAAAAATCAGGCTCCCAGTTTGCTGTAGGCTAGAGATTGGGTAAAATCAGATTCAATCGCTTCAAACTTTAACCTCTTAAGACCGAGCGTCCCCAAAAATGGGGACTCTCGGTTACTAACGTATGTGTTTAACGCAGCAAAATATTCCAAAGTTGCAAATTAGTGACAGCTGATGTGGGATTATCCATTTCTGTTGTTATTTGCTCCACCACAGGGAGGAAAAAGGCCTTTTTGCGGGAAAATGTGTGGGTTTTTTTCAGGCGTAAATTCATTCAAACCCATGGCAACCTCATTTTATTGTCAAACAACATAATTTATCATTATTTCATTTCCACTGTCATCCCTAAACTCTACCAAATGTGTGGACACCAAGATTAGCCATGTACACCTAGGATGTAAAGAAATGATTTTTGGAGAAAAAGGCCTAGGGCTGAAGAAGTTAAAAGGAGTTGACCCCTCCCACCTGATAACAGAGCTCAATTGGGAAGATCCAGACCCTCTGTAGCAAATGAGAACGAGGGTATGGTAAGACCAGGCTAGTAAAAGGGGAAATAAATGCTGTTTTGTTACCCTCAGAAAAACAATGTTACAACTGAGCTGAAGTCTTCACCTTTATTCATGTGGACCATGCGTACATTTTCTACAAGCACCGTTGGTGCTATTACGCAAATGACAGAATATTTTTTATAATGCTCTAACAGATCTAGGAGGTATTGGTATTTACAAGATCTGAATGTTTTATTGCATTATCTGTATATTGTTTTATGATCATCCAACAATAAAATTACAAATAGTTTTACAAATAGTCCATATAAGATTTATTTCAGACCAATAAACTGAATTTGGAGTGTTTTCTGCACATGCAGTCCTGTCATGTTTGGTCATTTTTTTTCTATTTAATTTACTATTTTACTAATAATATCTCTTATCACCTAACCCTCTGACCAGACAAAGCTCAGGGACGCCCTGCAGTTCCAGGCGCCCCGCCCCCCAGGTTGGGAACCACTGCTGTAAATAACACCACCGACCAAAGTTGAAGGATATTCGTTATTTTAAGATTTGTAACTGGTCAATTCAATGAGGGCATGTGAATATTTTAATTTAATGTTAGAGAAACTATAGCCTGGCCTTAGCCATCTGTAAACTCCGGACAATTATAATTTTCCCTACATGTACGTCTGGGTCTGATCTCAGTGGCTGCGTTAACATCGGTTGAATTGCGTCGGACCATTCAGCGAGCGGGGGAGGCGGGTGTTGTAGGTGATGCAGGAAATGCATCATTTCCTGCATATCAGGCATATGCAGGAAATGATAATACGGATAGCTAAGCCCAGGCTAGTGATTGGGTAAAATCAGATCCAATCATTTCAAACTTTAAAAGGAGTTGACTCCTCCCACCTGAAAACGGAGATCAATTGTGTAGGGCCAGACCCTCTGTACGAAATGAGTACGAGGGGATGGTAAGACCAGTCTAGAGAAACTAGTACAAGAATTTACAAACAGTTTTGGAAATACGCATGATTTATTAATAACTTTCTTTACTTGTGAAACAATGTCACACTTCTAGTTAATAAATAAAACACATTCAGTGGCTGCTTAATTATTAGAACAGGTAATTAACCTCTCCATGAAGTTTGAATGAATTTCCGTCTGAAAAAAACATAAATTTTCCGGCAAAAAGGCCTTGTTCCTCCCTGTGGTGTAGCAAATAACAACAGAAATGGATAATCCCACATCAGCTGTCACTTACATGTAAGTGCAACATCGGAATATTTTGCTGTGTAAAACACATAGGTCAGTAACTGTCTGAAAGCGCATCCCCATTATTGGGGACTATCAGGCTTAAGAGGTTAAATACTATACTGTATATCCATTGTAGAATTAACTTAAGACATAACAAAAAAAGGCCAAGAAGCTTCATCACAATTCCGTTTACAAATTTAATGAAAAAATTGGTCAAACAATAACATTTGGATTATGTTCACTGGTTCCTCCTTGTTCTTTGGCGGCTCAGGACTCTCTGCGTAGGCCCAGAGCTCTCCCGCTGGGCTCCTCTCCGTGAGGGTCCAGGGCTCTCAGGTGAGGATGGAGGGCTACGCGGTAAGGGCTGCTGCGGGCCCTGACGCATCAAAAACTGACCAAAAAAGCTGTGCATGTCATGGCCCTACGCTTTGTTGTGGTATGTGGTATGGATGAAGCTACAATGCACAGCAGAAGTGTTAGACAAAGAGCACATAGCATCAAAGGTGACAGGGTATTTTGAAAGACCTACCAGTGGAGTCGTTTGGTGCACTTGGCTGGTGCGCATCATTGGCCGCGCTACTGGACGGGCCAGCGGTGGAGCTGGCGCTGGTGCAGTGTGGAGGTGCTGGAGGACAGATCGGGCATGTAGCTGCTGCTAGAGGATTCTTCGCATTCATACGGGGCTACCCGGGTATAGGCAGGGTGCAGGCCTCGTGGCATAGTATGTGTGAATTAGGCTTATAATTTAAAAAGAGTAAACTCAGTTCGACAATAAATGGCTTCGCACAACCACTAACCATGAGTGGAAAAAAATATTGTGTGTTATCATTCATATTCTATGAAAGGGTATGGAAACTTTTGAGCACAACTGTATATCATGAGTTATTACTCATGTTAGTCGTGTTAATTCATGAGTATCTTGTTAATTCTTGATGAATTCAAGCAGAAAGTCATGAGTAATAAATGCATTAATTTGCATGAACTATAGCATTAATTCATATTCTTTCATTGTAAAGCATTACTCATGAGGTTAAAGTCATTGAGCACAAACGTCTTCAACCCTGAATGTCATCGCTCACTAAAATAAGATTGTACATCTCACATACTAAAATATGTGTAATTTTTATTTTTTTTTTCTCTGGCAAAAAAGCCACATTTCAGTAGCATTTCCTGCTCACTGTTGTTGTCCTGGTAGCTGGCAAAAGTAATCTGGAAAAAAAAAAAAGGTCTCTATATCTTAACCTCTTAAGACCGAGAGTCCCCAAAAATGGGGACGTGCTTTCAGATACAGTTGTGTAAAATATTCCAAATTTGCAAATTAGTGACAGCTGATGTGGGGTTATCCATTTCTGTTGTTATTTGCTCCACCACAGGGAGGAAAAAGGCCTTTTTGCAGGAAAATGTGTGTGTTTTTTTCAGGCGTACATTCATTCAAACCTATGGCAACCTCATTTTATTGTGAAACAACATCATTTATTTTTATTTCACTTCATCGTCATCTCTAAACTCTACCCAAATGTGTGGACACCAATATTAGCCATGTACACCTATGATGTAAAGAAATGATTTTTGGAGAAAAAGGCCTAGGGCTTAAGAGGTTAAACCAAATATTATTTATCGTATCGTGAAATAATTTTTTTTTTAAAGTAAATTATTTTCCCATTTTGTTTTTCACTTCCAAAGTGATCGCTGAAGTAGATCTTCTAAAAGGAACAGACCCAGGATGAACTATATTAATCTTGCTTCTGCGCAAAGCGTCTGAGTGAATTCCTGAAGCTCCTCCTCGTGCATTTGTATTCATGTTCGGGTCAGCCTCACCTTATATCAACATGAAAGTCTTCATTCCTTTTGAGTGCAATAAAGCAATGAAACGATTTTCAAAAAAGACAACTACAAAGGGAAACAGAGAGAAAACTTTAACTGCGCCTGCATTGTCAAAGTAGAGAGAAGTTATTCTGACTGCATTGGCCCCATTAATTTGAATCTCCTGCTGTCTATCTGGACTTCTGAGGTCTGGACTTTGGTGTTTTGAGGACTTGAACTCAAAACTTGAATAATTCTTGGACCAGAAGTCTACTGAACATTCATTCTGCACATGCACAAAATGTGAGTAACTTGACTTGATAAACAAACTCCAAACAGCCAAAACATGACAGTAACCCAAGCATGAGGTTATTCAAGTTCAGAAACTTTTATTCTAGATCCATGTGTGCTAATGTCTTCACACTTCCCCATGAGGAGTCACATTCAATTTGTGTCAATCTGTGTCTGCTCTGATTGGCTGCTGACCCATCGCGGATGTCGGGGCTCTCTCCACTGACATATCAAGTGCTACGGTCAACTTTGTATTGCCAACCTGCACGCTTGGATAAAGGAGTAGCTCGTCACATCGTGGCTTATGTAATGTTGAGTATCCTCGGTGTTAGTCATGTCCCAGTTATGACAATATTCTGGATATGTTGTTTACATTTGCTCAGAGAAACCTGGACACTCTCTGTCTGCATGGGCAATAACACTATCCTGGATATTTAGGATGCAGAGTGGAGTGGATAAGAACAAATCAACAAAATAAAACCATACATTTAAACCAGTCTCTATCTATTAGACTTCATCGCTAAAAATATTGGTCATTTTGGCAATTTCTCATTTTAAAATTAAAATATAAAATTACATAAAACTTGCAATGTGGCGGTGGCGCAGATGGCAGAGCTGGTCGTCTCATGATCTAATGTTTCTAATTATTTAGAAATGATAAACGCATACATTTTTTTTTGCATTTTACAATATTGTGTCCCAACTTTCCAGATTAGAATATTTTGTGACCTATTTCTATCTGTATGTGGGATATGTAGGTATGACGACCGTCAGCCCCGGCAAAAACAAACATTGCAACCTCGGAGGACTTCGTAGATGCCGCAATTGACTCTATTTTAGCTGAAAAACCGACCATTTCTCATAATAAAAAAAAAAGAGCAAGGGGAAGCGCTTTGTGCGTTTGTAGATGGAAAAGATGTTTGTGCTTTCTCTCTCGACTAGATTTCCTGCTGCGGGTGATACGTCACATGACTTGCTGCTATGATTGGCTAACACCAGAGGGCGCAGTGGAGCTACGTTGCCGGTAAAGCAGAGGAATAAATACTTTTTTTGCTATTTTTTATTTTGAATTACACCTCTCTGCCACTGCACTAAGTAACTCATTATGCTGTAAGGTCGTGTTAGCTAAATTACTTTCAAACAAGAAATACATGTTTTTTGTGATAATCAAAGTGAGTCTCCAACATTGCTACTCAGCTTGCTTTGTTTTGTTACATATTTAGCTCAAATTTAAGTTGCTGTTCTCACAGAACTAACACGAAGCGCTCGGTTTAATGAGATCAAGTTATAATTGCTTCTACTTTTAGGCTTGTAGTATTTGGTCGAAAGGTAACCCTTGGACACCCCCTTTGGAAGCGGTACAGTTCTTCAAAGGCTGTGGAGACACGCACAAAACGCTCATGGAAGGAGGCCACATGTCAGTAATATACAGCAAAAGTTTGAAATTGATATCCCTCAATTTCAAAATGTCACTCGCAGTGTCGCGCCTTATTACCCAGGATTCTCGTGTGCATGTAAACACGCTTATACTGCAAAAAGGGAAATCAATCAAACAGTAAACATTTTTTCATTGGTGTTATGCCTTTTGCAGCCAGTGCCTTTGGTGACCTCTGTACAGCGCACTGACCCCAGGGAGCAGCCCAGTGGATTCACAGTTTTTTAAGCAGCGCAGGGTTAGTGGCGCTGCTGAAGGGCACATCAATACTGGAGACTTAACACGGAGAGAGATGAGCACAGTTCAGAGGCAGAGCTGCAATAATAAAGCACACGCTGAGACGGACACGGACGCTGGACACCGGACTCTGACCAAGGATCACCTCACAAAAGCCCTGTCGTCTATGAGCGGCAACATTTCTGGCACGTCCATCAGTCGTTCAGGTGAGGTCCAAAACAACAGCAAACATGAAGATATAAACAAAACAACAACAATAGGAAATACCTATAGCATCCTGTGTCCCTGTGCCTGTTGATATCTTGAAACCAATTGTTGTTATCGTTGTTGTTGTTACGGGAACACAAACAAGAAAATAATGAAAATATCTGTACTGTACATAATGGCATTGTTATAGATGCACATTTGTTTAAAAATATATATATATATTTAGACATTGTTCTTATAAGACAGCATTTTTACAGTCTGAGTCACAAGTTTGTGATATTGATGGTCTTCAGTAACTGATCTAGTGTTATAATTTACCTATTTATCGGTGTGTTGTGAGAAAAATAAAACATTTGGACATCCTAACAATTATTCAAAATAAACTGTATTCTGTACTGTTTTGTATTCAAAATAAACTGTTCAATATAAAATGTATAGAACTAGGCTCCTGAAAGGGTTTAAACATATACATTTTTTTCCTTCATTTTCCACAAATACATGAAAAAACA
>OMNZ01098904.1:0-13799 GCA_900303255.1 Lesueurigobius sanzi | reverse complement strand
TACTTTTTATTATAGTACAGATAGTTTGACAAGTAATTTCACAAATAATTGTGATTAACTGCAATTAATTGCTGGATTTATTTATTCGCGATTAAGAAAATTAATCGCGATTAATTTTCTGCAGATTTGAGATTAATTAGTTAATTTTTTTTAATCGATTACCGGCCCTACAAATAATACAAAAGGTATATCTTGATTGGTTAAAATGACTAGAATTAAGTATTTCAACAATTCTATCTTGCCAAGCAAAAAGATCTGCCAAAGGTTTTTGTGCATAATTCCACGGAAAACTATTTCTTGCTTTAAGTGCAAAAATATTTATTCCATTGGCAGATAATCTTAAATATTCTTCTTTACATTAGTTTGTGAACCTACCAGGACATCTAAAACATAGTCACAAACCAGCCAGACCAGTGTTCATTTTGTCCACTAAAATATATAATCTTATTATAGTCAAAGTAATATTTGTAGAGTTCGTTTGCAAAAGCAGATATCTCCATTTTGAATTTTTTTGCTAAGTTGTTTTAAATTTGTATTACCGTACTCTACAGGTAGCATCAGTAAAGTTAAAGGTGAATTAATTTGATCAATAACAACTGACTTCATATTTCTGATGCACTAAAATAGATCTGGTCATTAAAATCTCATCTACAAAAAGAGAAAACTACAAGCATATGTTGATTTTTGTCAATGTCACTTATCTGTTTTTGCAAATAAACTCTTCATTTTTTTAACAGACTAAAATTAGACAAAAACAAAAAAAAAATGTGAATGAGACTAAGACTATGACTAAAATCTGCAGATATTTTACTTGACTGAAAAATAGAATAAAAATGAAAGGAAGGTACTAAAAACATTTTTGAAAGAGCTTCATATCATTTAAATTCATTGCCAGAGGAACAGGTGCTTTGTCCATGTGAGAGAAGCTCCACGAAGCAGAGCAATATCATTAAATATGAAATATTTTAATACAATAAAATACATGTAAACTTGACTAAATTAGACTAAAACTGAATATTATTGTTCAACTAAAATCTTGCCTGAAACTAAATGACAAAGTGAACACTGACGAGGTGAAGTACAGACCAAGCACCGCGATAGAAATTAATTAAAAAAATTCCTCTCCCAAGGACGGACAGGCTGGATGGGGGTGGTGCAGGCATTCACGGCGACGCCTCCCATGATCATTCCCTTGATGGCCGTTGCTTAGTGATGATGTGTTTCATGGCTGTCTTTTTCATGGGATAATGTTATGGTTTCACACTAGCAAAGTGACCAATTATGAAGCAAAGTTGAAATGATGTCAAACAAATTATTGGCACAGGAAGTGAATTCTAATGGCCCTTATGTACAGTATGGTTGTACAGTGACTGTTTTGTATAATCCTCTGCCAATTTCCAATAAGAAAGTAAAATAATGAACACAACGAAACATGTGAAACTTTTTGAAAATGAGGTAATTCTTTTGCTAAATATTTCCTAGTGAAATCAATTGTGTAACTAACTTGTCATATGCACTTTGATGTAAATGGATGCAGATAAACGTACCCAGCTTCATTTTGTGCTGATTGGCAGCTTTGGTGGACTGCATTTTAATGCTTAAAAAAGCACTTTATACAACACCACTATAATCTTCCATGTGCAGTGGTGATGCAGTTAGTGCTGCTGCCGAGTGGAGGAACTTCATGTTGTAATGAGAGCCCTTTGAGCAGCAGACGGAGCTGACAAAGGTTTTCTTTGTAAAAGTGCTGTAAGTCTGGTATTCAATGACTTAACACATATCCTTTTGATCCTACTACATCAATTAACATTTTTATATGCCCCAAATACATGTTATATTCCTGTGTCTTTCATTACAATGTATAATTCCTCATAATACATTTCTATGTGCATACTGTATATATTTTTAGTTAAAAACTTAGAGTGAAAAATGTTCTCTATTAATGAGAAATGATGGCTGTCTTGGTGGTTGCATTGTCACTAACACAGTATGTATTTGTCCTGAATTAAATGACAATATAATGGAGAATGAAAGTCAATTTAAAAGGTAAAATAAAAAGACATTCACAATATTAGTGAAAGGAAGGAAACAAACGGCAGCTACCTGGCTAAGGCACAACAAAGGAACCTTCTGCTGATTAGTGGTGTGCCCCGTGGTGTTCGGACGTCAGCCGCCCTGTGCCCTGCGCAGGGATTGATCTGAAACTGGCCAAGGGTGAATCTCATTTGTTTCTGTGTAAACTCAGCTGAGCCCTCATGGCATTTGTGCCGCTCACTGGAAACCTGATTTGCAAGTTGCGTGGGTGAACGAGCGTCTTCCAAGAGGCGACATTCTCGTATCCCAAAACCAGTGTTGACGCATGCAGTAGGATCAGGAAATGTTCAGAATGGGAAACTTCTAGGATGACATTGGCAGTATCTTTGTGTATTGAGTCAACTGCATTACCTACTGCACTCTAAACTAATCTTTAGGTTAGTTTAGAGTTACTAGCTCCAGCTTTTTTTTTATTTTTTATAATTACAGATTTTAGTGAAGCTGGTGTGCCCTCTGGAGTGACTTGATTAAAAGTCTTACTTCTGGCATGAAAGGGAATTTTCCTACATCATCTAAGCACACTCTCTGTCAGAAATTGAGGAAATTCAAAAGGCTGTAGTTATTAAAAATGCCATAAGCAAGAACCTTTAGACAAACAAGCCTTTTATTAGTCCTCTCTGCAGGAGCAGCTACAGGTGCTGCAGGCCACACTGAACTTCCTAAAGAAAGCAAAACTCCAACAGTTTGAGAATGTTCTTTCATATCTTTTTCTTGTGGACCAGTGCACCAGGTCCATTTCATGTGCCAGACTTTTAAGAGAATAGAAAATGCAATACTTGTATAGATCTTCTGACCGGTTGAGTGTTAATTATTTGCGGCGTCTCTGTGTGATGGACAAAGCAATCAGTGTCTTAATAGTCCCAAGAGCAGTTTGTACATGCGCTGCGCGTGGAGCAAAGGTCTTAGCGAGAAGTGTCTGCACCATCGATGAGAAACTGATGAGAAAGATCGATTTTCAGCGTTTGTGTCATTGTATCTGCAATGGCTGATGTCTAACAGATGAGTCCCATATGAACAGGAAATTAGGTGCTGTGATAAAGTGACTGGAGGTGGCAATGCACAAGATATTAGACATTTAAAGCTGTCCCAAATAGGCTGGGCAGCTTTTATTCTTGTATGTTCTTTATGGTACTTTACAGACACTACATATAAAACTAAGGTGTCTCTATTGCGGGTGCTGTTTGTATCCTTTATTTCTTGAGATTATTTGACTGGTTGTTCGGTTGCTGTTCTCTGCCCCATGATTGTGTCCATACTGATGCGTGTATTACCTCTGTCCTCCTGCCTGGAATAATCAGTGCAGGATTATGAGACAAACTGAGCTGGCTGGGGGTGTGTTCTGCTACCTGCCCCGTGTATAAATGACAAGTTGTTGTGTTTTTAAGGGTCTCTTCCTGACCTTTACCAGGCAATTAATTCCGCATGAGAGATCCTCAGTGACGCAGATCGAGCACAGATCAACACTGGTCGTCACAGCACGGCTGCCTAGCAACCAGGTGCCACAGCCAGAGGAGGAGGGACAAGGAGGCACCAAGTTACAGCCTTCAAAATACCCATACTCTAGTTTAAGATTGGCCTAAAGACTAAAAATAACATCAATTTTAACTTGTTGTTCTCTGTTGTATTTAGAATTTAGCTGTTAATTACAGTATGTATTAATTGAAGTACACATACAGTATAATGTTTACATGTTGAGTATGTTAGTACTAGGGCTGGGCCATATCGTATCGTATATCGATATACCGGTATGAGTTTTGGATATCGTTGTAATTTTTTATATCGTTGTGGATGCGATATAATTAGCATTTGCACTCAGCTGATTTTGACTGAAGTCAGGACCAGCAGCAGATGGAGATCACAGCTAATGCTAATTCCATTAGGCGTAAGGCTGGGATTTTGAAGTATTTTTATCAGTTGTCAATTATATCGTCAAATATTTCTTTCTTATTTCGTGATACCGATTTTAGGTCAGATGGCCCTACCCTAGTTAGTACAATACTTCAATGTTTTATTATATGATATTGTAGTCCATGTACTGTATAGGTTTCCTTAGAAACATACACAACTTTTGGATCATCTCAATTTATTTTTAGAATCACATCGGTTACCACATCGGTTCATTCAAGCCACAGATGTGGCACATTTTTATTTTATTTTATTTTTTTATGGGTTTTTATGACCTAATCCTCGTGGATGTGGACACAAAGTGTTTCGAAAGGCAATAAATTGGGTCAATATTCTTCCCCCCTTAGTCTTTTGTTGTCTCATTGTAATCGAATTGGGACCATATGTCCCCGGCAGGGCTTTCAGTCACACAAGTCATCCACACAACTTTCAAGCAAAATGAGAAAGAAGTTTTTTTTTTCAAAAATTAGTGATTTTCATTTTTTTGCAGAATCTGTTAGTTGAGATCACGGAGAAGCCTCTCCATGTTTCAGATAACCGTATCGGTATCTTTAAAAGCATACATTTTGAGTTTGAAATGGGGTAGATTTTCTGGATATTCAGAGGGGGCGGGTGCCACGGCACAGTTCATTTCCATACTGACCATTCTGGCCTGAACCGCATTCTACTTCCTATCATTTCCAACAATATTTTCCCACAAAAAGCTTAAATTGCTTACTTTGCGTTGTCTTCATCTGAAGAATTCTTTAAAAATATGTGTCTTTCTGGCGCTCCCAGTCTCTGTGCGTAATCTTCTTCCCAGGGAAAAAGCTCCTTGAATTGTTCCCGCGAAGAAAGATTTTGCCAAATCCCGCTGCTCCATGTCTATATTTCCCCCTTTTTCCACAAACATTGTCCGTATGAAAGTGGCCAATGTGCCTTTCTGTGCTCCGGTGGTAGTCCCTGGGTAATCCCTGAGTCTATGCGCGCGACCTTGCCCAGGAAACATGGTCCAGGTCCCACAAAGATTGAGCCAAATCCCGGCCCATGTCTGTGGCGTCTCCTGCGATGTTTATCCCCTTTTTTATAAACGTTGTCAATATGAAAGTGGCGCCAAGTATCATGAATGAGAGAAATGGCCGTACTCCAGTCTCTCCGCCGCCTTTTGAGCATAGAAAACACGGTGACTGGTCACAGTATACTATCTTTTAGATTTAAATATTCCTGAACTAATTGAGACAGCAGGCTCTTTCTCTCCTACAGATCAGTGCTTTGGGGCGGCGCATGTAGAAGCAACACAGTCTCAACAGCCACAGGTTAAACAAACTCACTCGAATCAGGGCTCATGAGCCCCACAGAAGAATTCTAGCTCATAAACGTTTCTAGCAGCGAGTTACACCATAATTAACTTTTCTATGAGAAATAGAGAAACGGGTTCTGTTTATAAAACTGAACATAGGAGAGTTGATATTGATTTATAATTGTATAGTAAAATACATAGTCAATTGTTGCTTTTTTATTAATTATTTTGATTTTAAAAGATTTGAAAAAGTTAATACTGTCTTGGGGAAGGTTTTTCAAAATCTACATTTTCTGACTTGCACCTAATGTTGTTTTGTTGTCTTTCATTTACAAGCCTCATTTACTTCTTTAATTCATATTTAGTTAAGTTTCTGCATTTCCCAGAGTTTCTTTTCCCTTCATTACACTACATAATGTCGCCGTAATCCAATCTTTTATTGATTGAATTCAGAGCCCTGAAAATGATACACATATTTGAAATATTACAAACCGGAGAGGCACAAAATGATTTGAGCTGAGGCAAAATGTACTTTCCCTCGCGGCTGGCGATAAAGTACACAAAACCAATATAGACATTCATCATCTGCAGCGCCTAATCTAATCCCTTCTGTGGCCTCAACGTGCCAATATGACTGCTCATTACCCATTATAAGCCACTTATTAGACGGCCACACAATGTATACCACACAGATCCCAGTTGAATCAATAATAATTAATCAGGGATGAATTAAGACACGTATAAGCCTTTGGTCACGTCGTCTTGCTATCTCATTCGTGGTTGCCTGTAGTTACCATTTTAAATTCTTGTGGAGGGTAATTGGGTGCAGACAGAGATGCATCTCTTAATAACTATTAGCTGTGTGTTATGCCTCTGTACACCATTTCATTTCTCATGGCTCACAGTTTCCACAGACAAGTGTCTGGCTGCAATGTATTTAACTTCATTCAGGCATAATGAGAACATGAATAATACATAGTCTTTGCCTGACATAAACTAAAGACCACTAAAGAGAACAATGTGAAGTATCCTTTTCATTATGACACCGGTTAAATGGGTATTAGGCTGAAAATGAGCAAATAAAATGGACAGACCTAAAGTTTTCCATGTTTTCATTGAAACAGATTCAGAGAATAGTTGTGTAAGGAAAGACACATGTGTTGATCCAAGTAATGACTAAAATATTCCAGATTTTGATAGGAAATGCGACTACTTAAACGTGTCATAGATTTATTTCTTAATTGTGCATGTAGACATATCTGGGAGAACAGGCTATTCTCCCAATCCCAGCCTCACAAAACTTCAAACCTGAATTTTGATATTTGTTGACTTGAAGCCAAGCCCTGGTCCCTGTCCTTTTGTCTCTGTGTGCTGATCCTCACTCGGCTCTGACGCTGGAGGAGATCATTCTCTCACAGCTGCTGTATGTGTTCACTGTGTGTCCGCCCCACTTTATCTCACCAGTCTCTGTAGATTCTGCAGAGGATTCACAAAAACATGGCGTGATAGCTCCTTAGTGGACAAACCAGACAGTCAAAGGCAGCCTGTGATTTTCTCAGCTTTAGCCCCGAGTAACATAAATCTGTTTACCATTGTCACCAGTGAATCAGTCACCTGTTATTGCTACTAGCGCTGCGCACAATTAAAGAAAACTGATGCAGCCATTGGCCAAGTTGAGTGTTGATTGGTTGTACTGTTACTGATGTAATGAAACCAGTAGAACATATCTGTATATTTATACAAAAGTAGTAGTAGTAAAAATGAGGGCTGGGTACCGTTCATGTTTTTTCGATACCAGTACTTTAACGATACTTGGTTTACGATACCGATACCTGAACGATACCTTTTTCGATACCTATACTAAATTATTGGTCATCTACACAAAAAGTAAATATCTAGAAGTTTAAATGACCCAAATTCATCTTATTTATCTAAATGTGAGCTGTTTTGAGTTGAGATTTAGTTGCTCATTTGACCTAATTCTAACCACTTGTTTTGACTTGCTTCAATAGAGTTCTACTTACTATAAAACTTTCTACGTACCTCGATACAGAGCCTTCTAAATACAATTTGACACTGTTCGATACGATTCAATATCAAAACATGGACCTAATGCTCATTAGTTAATCATGAACTCAAAAAACTGAACTCAGTGTATTATCTTTAATTTATTGACGAATAAAGAACATAAAGTACATTTTGGTTAAATACAGAATAATTTGTCGGACACAGTGGAACTGATCACAATTCAAAATGTTTTACATTTTTCTATGATTTTTTCCCCCAGTCTTGCTGCCGTCTAACACCTGGGAGGAAGAACGATAGAGCCACGATATTGATACTGTATCTTTTTTAATTATATCGATATGTATCTACGTATCAATATTTTTATCACAGTCCTGGATAGGACTGTGATCAAAATATTGATCACAGTCCTATCCAGGATAGGACTGTGATCAATGGCAGTCTCAGATATTATTGGATTCAATGACTGGATGGTGTCGATCCATTAAAACACTCATGGATGTGCGGTCCACAGCTTCAACAGCTACTGCTAACCTACTAGTTCTAACGGCAGCAGATAAAAACACTCACTGAGGACACTCAGCAGCCGCTAAAAGCATATCCAGCAGAGGAAAGATCCGTGTTTTCTTTGCAGTGCTGTCATTTAGCCTTTACAATGGAATTAGAACTGGAATCTAACAGCACCTGGTATGTATGTTTATGCTAAATAATAAAAAAAATGTATGTAAAATTCCTATTTCAGCCTTTTATACCAAACATTACCTTCTAATTTAAATTTAAAAGCTAAAATCCAAACTTGTTTATCCAAAATGTTTATAAAAAGGCACAGACCTGTAATAGACTGGCAGCTTAGTGCAACTACTGTAATATGCAACAGGTCAACAAAGTATAATTATTATTTACAAAAGATCATACTAACAGACTGTATCAGAACACAAGTATTTAAATATCGGATTGGGAGCTCAGAAAGCCAGATCGGACCATCCCTAATTAAAAACATTAAGCACAAATAAACAAAAAAAGACAACAAGGATATTATGCATGTAGAATATCCTGACTTTGAACATACTTCTTTGATAATATCACTCTTTTACAATGTACTCGTATCACATTTTGTTTCCATTGGGTTTCCATAATAATACTAGATTTACATAGCTTTTTATCCAGTGTGAGAAATGCTTTTGTGACCCGCTGCTTCTCCCCTGTGTTCACAGTCCCTCCTTTACTCAGTCGCCCTGTGCCCTGCTTGAGCCCTAAGTAACAGATGGCATAATCAGCCACCTGTCGTTCAAAAGCTGTGAAATTACCCCGCGCCTCATGGGTTTAAAAAGAAAAACAAATGACCACAAACCATCACAGCCGAGCTCTTTTGTTTTATGTCCAGATATGCAGTTTTTCAGATATGCAGTTTTTCAGTTGTGACACCCTATTTTTAGTGAAAGCGAGGGGTGCCTCTTCTGAAATGAAGTATCAGCGGGTGTCTGTGGAGACCCAGCTGGACCGCAGTGCTGTCCAATCAGTCATTATCCATAGTGCCCACAGCGGAGCACTGAGGCAAAACAACCAACCGGCCATTATAGACTCCACAACAAGGATGCTGTAATGGGGCTTACAACTGTTGCTTGAACGCTGGGGCCGACGGCAAGACGAGATGACACGGGAATGTGATGTAGAAATGGGTTAAAGCTGAATTATTTCTAGCATTTAATCACTGGATTTTCAGTCAGTAAAATAATCTTTTAAATAAACTCTACCATTTGCCCCCCCCCCAATACCAGTACTTTAACTATACTTTGTTTACGATTCTGGTACCTGAACAATACCTACTACTTTTTGATACCAATACTTAATTATTGGTCATCTAGAACCATACAACAGAACAATAATTGTATCCATGCCTTTTTCCCCAAATACCATTAGTAGCTGAAAACATTTTTCATTTTTGTGGCCAAAAGTTTATATAACCTTTTCACTGGCAAGGCCCACCCTCATGACTAATTATGCTGAAAAACTTTATTGAATGAGAATGACAACAGGAACGTGAGATAATGATGATGTTTGTGTAGGTTCTCAGTCGTACAGGAGTTGTCCATTGTTCTCCATGGTTAGTGGTTTACATGACCTTCAACAACTGCCAGGAAATTTGTTCAGGAGCAAAGAAAAAGTCACTCACTTCAGCTGAAATACAGGACTCTATAAAATTGATGTTTGTTTCAAGATGCACAATATGTAAACTTTTGATCAGGGACATTTGGCCAGTCTAATGTAAACAAACAAGTAAAAGCGTAAACAAACAAGTTTTTTGACAATAAATGGCTTCACGCAACCACTAATAATGTTTTTGTGTTCTTATTCATATTCTGTGTATAAGTTTACGGTACTTTTGCCCACAAATGTATTCGTAAGCTGCAATGGGTAATTTCCAAGCCTGAACAAATGGCATCTGATGTAAAACTCTGATACATTAAAATGCACACAACATTCACATAAGATATTTTGCTTTAATTGCCGTTGAGGAACCAATGGAAGCCATAAGCATTGAAATATAAAGCTAAATTGCTGTACTTTTATGATTGGATGCTCTGGAATTTGCCATAGTCACTGCTCGGAGTGAGCTTCCTTTCAACATAATTGCAAGTCCCCCGAGGTTGTTGTAAGAGGTAACTGCAGTAAAGCCCGTGTTATATAACTGAATTGGAGAAAGTCGGCCAACAGGAGGGTAAATTCCCTCGGTGCTCGCTGCCTTGTGATGTAATAAGTGAGCATTAGACGGGGAAACTCCACAGCCTCGGCCATTGCTCTGCTGTCCCCAGATGGTTGCACAGTATTAATCTCAGACTTGGCACAATAATCCTTTGACAGTAACTGCAGAGTCATTCTTTCTACATGCCCACTTTGAGCTTTTTGGGACGCAATGGACTCCAGTTTATACTGTAGATCCCATATTCTGACAAACTGTTACATTGTTTAAGTTCAGTGGTGCAATTCAGTTCATCTCTTTCTCAAGAATGTAACCTCCCACCGGTAAGAGAACTCACTCAAATGAAATAGCTATGTATCATATTGGAGTCCCGTATGCTGTACCATCTCTGTGGTGTAGCCTTGTCTCGCAGGCTCCGTATGTTTTGGCTTCATTATCAGTATGACGCGCAACAGAGGTTACTTATCTCTGTTCGTTGAGGAAACCTAGCCAGACCAAAGAATGTCTCGTTCTCGTCTCCAGGGTCCCGCACTGATGGTAAATAAACTTCTCCTGCATAAGACGTCCAGACTCCTCCTGCCTATTTTTCATCTATCCTCTTGGACATCTTTGTTTTCAATCCAACACCACCCACCTATGCTAAGGCCCTACATGGTGTTAAAAAAAGAGAGAAATGCTACATTTCTTTGATCAAAGTATGCACCCTTGTCCTGTTATCAGAGTTTGTCACGATCCCACCAGAGAGTGAACCATTAACTTACGTGACATGAAGATAAATGGTTCTTTTTTTCTGCTTGCACGGCGTGACATGCATTTGTTTTAAAATCCCGATTTCTATTTTAATAGTGTTTACTGTTTTATGATGAGCACAAGGGAGAGATGACATGACACACAAACTCATTTGGGTCGGTCCTGCTGTGGTGATGCTAATTCATTGTTTTCATTCAGTTTTAAGTTTCTCTTCAGCTGTAGCCCTGCACATCACTTGATCTCTTTTGTATTTGTTGAATTATTTTAAACTATTAAAGGCTGTGGACAAATCCTGATGCAGGAAAAGTTTATTACGATTATAGTATTAGCCTCCAATGAGTCAATATTATGTCAGGAGAATGTTTTTAAAAGCTTAGTTTGGAGATGAATGCTCTTCATGCTCTTCTCAATGAGTCCTCATGGCAGGCGGCACGGTGGCGCAGTGGTTAGCGCTTGTGCTTCACAGCTAGAAGGTCCCGGGTTCGATCCCGGGCCTGGACGGGGCCTTTCTGTGTGGAGTTTGCGTGTTCGCCTTGTGTCTGCGTAGGTTTCCTCCAGGTGCTCCGGTTTCCCCTACCACCAAAAACATGTACAATTGGCAAGGATGAATGATGTCTGGGTGAGTGAATGGTGGTGATCAGGGTTGGCGCATGATGTGTGCAGCCACACCTCTGTCGGTCTGCCTCAAGGGGCAGCTGGTTACCACTGGAGTGAATGCAAAATCATCTCATGTAAAGCACTTTGTGACTATGTCTGGGAAAGGCGCTATATAAATAAAGCTCTTCTTCTTCGTCTTCATCCAACTCATACGCCGCATGATGAGGAAAATTGCATGCTTGAGCAGAATTTTTAAATGATATTGAATCCCTTAAAAAATAAACCAAAGAATAAACACTCTTTGATCTGCTTCTCGTCACCACAAGTGATCATTTTATCTGCAGAGAATAAAACTTTTATTTTTGCATTATATTGTGTGAATATGCACATTTATGACTGAAGTTTTGTATCTATTGTATTTACAGACTGTAAGTTGCACTTTTTCTCATAGTTTGGCCGGTCCTGTGACTTATATATTAATTAATATGTTACGTTAACATACCAGACACCTATTCAGTTTGTTGTTTATGCTTCGTGTAGCTGAATAACCATCAGTGTGTTACGTTAGCATACTGTACACCTATTCAGCCTGTTGTTCTCAATTCTATTGTTATTATTAAAACATGCCTTTTCAAGATGAAATGTCTGTTCTTGGTCTTGGATTTTGTAAAATAAATTTCCCCTAAAAAATGCGACTTATAGTCCAGTGCGACTTATATATGTTTTTTTCTTCTCCATTATGCATTTTTTGGGTGGTGCGACTTATACTCCGGTGCGACTTATAGTACGGAAAATACGGTACATTGTTTCTCAGTTTTGTAAAGATTTTATTGATGCACTGAGGGCCTCCCTTTAAAAGGAGGTGCCCGCTCCTTCTGGCCTGTTTGCTCCCTGACAAAGGCCATGCCAGGCTGTAACGTGTCGGTGCGCATTTCTTTAGCCAAAAGACTTTTTACAATAATTGTCTAACCTTGGATTTTCGTTGTCTTTGGGAACAGTCACATTTTCATCTGCTTTCCTCGTATGAACCCAAAGAGCTAGATATTTTTGTGGCATAATAATAATTGTATCTGTTCTTACAAAAACGTACGTAAAAAGCCTTGGCGTGTTTTAATCTTGTCAGCTTTTGTTTATTATCAGTGGAACAAACAATGGAAGTGTCTCCTTAAGCAGCATTAGTAGAGTGCGGTGATTTCATAATGACACGCGCGGATAGAGCAGAATCTTGTGGAAGTGGCCTGTGGGCAGTCCATAAATATCAAGGACGAAGAAGACCTTTTTTGTTGTCTCTGGTCTAAAAAGTTGAATGCTGTGTAAAATAAATCCGTTCCTGCCTGTGGCGCTTCACGGTCATGTTAGTCCACGAAGGGAATCCTCGTGCTTAAGTTATTGCCAGCAATTTGCCTTTGCTCCACAGCAGATGCGATCATTATCTATGGCATAACAAATGGTCATGAGGATGTTATTTTTATGGTTACATTTTTTTGTGGTTCTCAATTTGTCAGAGATGGGGCATAACAACTTTTATTAGGTGAAAATATGTGAATGAATAAAATGATGACATGATAATAAATTAGACCAGTGGTTCTCCACTAGTACAGCTTTGGGACCCACCATCAATATACAATGGTATGAAGAAGTTTGGGCACCCCTGTAAATTTTCATGAGAATTTTCAACAGTCATTGGTTGTTTGGATAAAAAATTCCAGTTAAATATATCATATAGGAGACAAACACAGTGATATTTGAGAAGTGAAATAAAGTTTATATGATTTACAGAAAGTGTGCAAGAATTATTTAAACAAAAATAGGCATGTGCATACATTTAGGCACCCTTGCATTTTATTGATTTTAATACTTTTAGCACTAATTATTGGAACTCAAAATTGGTTTGGTAACCTCAGTGACCCTTGACCTCCATACACAGATGAATCCAATCATGAGAAAGGGTATTTAAGGAGGCCAATTTTAAGTGTTTCTCCTCTTTGTATCTAGTGGCAACATGGGAGCCTCAAAACAACTCTCAAATGACCTGAAAACAATGATTGTTCAACATCATGGTTTAGGGGAAGGATACAGAAAGCTATCTCAGAGATTTAAGCTCTCAGTTTCAACTGTGAGGAACATTGTGAGGAATTGGAAGACCACAGGCACAGTTCTACTTAAGGCCCGAAGTGGCAGACCAAGGAAAATCTCAGATAAGAGGTGCAGGATGGTGAGAACAGTCACAGTCAACCCACAGACCAGCTCCAAAGACCTACAACATAATCTTGCTGTAGATGGTGTCACTGTGCGTCATTCAACTATTCAGCGCACTTTACACAAGGAGATGCTGTCTGGAAGAGTCATGCGGAAAAAGCCTTTTCTCTGCACACGCCACAAATGGGGACGCTCGAGGTTTGCTAAAGCACATTTGGACAAGCCAGCTTCATTTTGGAATAAGGTGCT
>OMNZ01098902.1:0-16668 GCA_900303255.1 Lesueurigobius sanzi | reverse complement strand
CTTGGTTTAGTGGTTTACTCCTTTAGACCTGGTGTAGACCTTGTATAGTCCTGGTTTAGACTTGGTTTAGTGGTGTACTCCTTTAGACATGGTGTAGACCTTGTTTAGTCCTGGTTTAGTCCTGATTTAGTCGTTTACTCATTTAGACCTGGTTTAGACCTGATTTAGTGGTTTACTCATCAGTCCTAGTCGGATTCCTGCACATTAAACTCTTTCAAAATACTTTTACTTTTTACTTATAAAGTACATTTTACATCGGATGCCTTTATACTTTCACTTAAGCAGGATTACATCTAATACTTTTACTTAAATAAATCCTTGGTCCTGTATCTGCACTTTTACTCCAGTTCAGCGAGTACTTCTCCCACCTCGGTTCTGTTTCCACTCGCTCTCTCCACAGACCAGCCCCTTCCTCTTCACCAAAGCCAACAGTGCCCCGGGTCTCCCAGCCACTGTCCCCCCGACCCCTCCTCCCGCTGGGTCCCAGGCCACCTCTCCGGTCACAGGAGCCCAGCCCCTGTGCCCCGCGGTCCTGCCCGTGTGGGTGCCAGTGGTGGCGGCCCTGGGGAGTCTCCTGGTCGGGTTCGTGGTGGCGTGGGCCATCTGCTCATACGTGAAGAAGAACAAGAGTGTCGACGTGAGAGGAACCGGATTTTAAATATCGAGACGTTTGGGGGAAAAAGGCTTTGAAATATACCTCTGTGTGTTTATGTTAAAGTGCAGTATTGTGTTTTCTACGCTTGCCACGGGATGTTTGTATTCATTTTATTGACAATAAAAAACACCAAAAAGCGGTGGTGGATTTATTTTAGCATGTCAGATGCACAGGTTATTACGATCCAGGGTAAATCGTTTTGAATTGATGCCTTTAGAAAATTAAGTCAACTAATTATTTAGGCAGTTATTTATTTAGACAGTGGTTCTCAACAGGTGGGTCGGGAGCCAAAAGTAGGACGCTGGCCTTTTCTAGGATACATTTCTTTGTATTTATCTGCTGAAAATGCATAAACATGTTCCTGTTTTAATCATAATTTTTAGATTTATATGATCATTTAAAGCTTAAATTAAATTAAAGCTAAAATTAGTAGGAAAATACAGTAATTGACATTATTTATGTGCTAAATTATTGTATTGTATTACTGTGAAATGCATGTGTTAATTACAGGACCAAGGGGGAGCATACAGAAGCTTTCTTGCTTCGGTTTACTCCCTTTGAGTCCCCCGATTAAGTTCATAAGGTCTTTGTGAACCTAACGTCATGTCTCGGTCCACCGTATCACATCACAATATGGTGGATTTCTACATTTCTCTCACCTCCTCCATCACCGTGTGGTACGCTGGAGCACGTAAGAAGTGAGAAGGTGACTGGCTGTAAACTTCCATCTCTCCAGGACCTGTATGTCTCCAGGACCCGGGGGCGTGCAGGTCGGATCACAGCTGACCCTTCCCACCCTGGACACAGACTGTTTAACCCTCTCCCCTCAGGGAGGAGGCTACGGTCCATCCAGACCAGAACCTCCCACCACAAAAAGCTTATTTCCCTCCGCTATTAGGCTCATGAACACTCAATAACATTCAATAACACACAATACCTTTGTATCAGTGAGAATGTACTGTTTTATGTGAAAATTAAAGTCAAAACATTTGTATTTTTTTTTATTATTTTTTTTATTTATTTTAGTACTCAAAAATAACAATTGACATATACAAATTTTGTAAAGTAAAATTCATTTGTACAAAATAATATGGCACAAAATGATCTCTGAAGCTTATGGTGAAATTTGAAATATTCATTGCACACTGGTGTTGAAAATCGAAGTAGTGTAGTCAGCTGTACACGGTCCCCTTAAATACATGTTACCATCCTGGACAAATAGCGTAGAAAGATTTGTAAATCCTATCTTTTTAAAACACTTTGTATTTTCCCATAAATACAAAATTTGATAATGGGTTGTGTTCACGTGACATTCTCAGTCATTCCTGCCAATCCACATGAAAGAAAAACTGTCACAAAGTTCAATGTCTTCTGTAGCACATATGAACTATTGTCTAATTATTTTCTCATAAGGGTGTCCAAAAGTGGTGACAATATTCAAAATCATGTGTGTGATGTTGCCCAGTAGAAAGGAATTTCCCCTGTAAGAATAATATGGCAGCTTTGTGAAGAAAAGTATTTACTTTCACTAGTAATATTTGACCCATATTTACTCCCACCACTGATTGGCACCTGCTCCAACTGAAATAAAATTCTGTAGCGTGAACGTGACATATTACTTATTTGGAGCCTTTTTTAACTCATTGACTGCCAGCCGTTTTCAAATCAGTGTCTCCCATACAGACGTTTTTCAGGATTTTCACTGTTTTTTCAAGACCCACAGCTGGGGCGCTTTCTCCCTCAGAATTTTGAGATGTACAGAATCAGTACCTTTCTGTCTAGAGCCCTGATCTTTGTACACAAGCTCCGTCAGATCGTTCTCCACCCTGCCCCATCAAAAAAACAATTGACTTCTATAAACGTCATTGGCAGTGAATGAGTTAAATGCATTCATTACGATTTTCCGATTACTGATTCAAAACACACCGTCAGAAGAGAGATGTTTCGTTACAACTCCATCCAACTTGAGTCTTGATGGGAAACGCCCAAAGCGACAACATCAAGTTACCTTCACGTTCATGTATATTCATAGCAGTGGTGGTCGCGGTAGGCCAGGGGCAGTGCATTTGGTCACATGTTGCGATTACTTGAGAGCCTCCAGTACTGACGGTGGTACTCTGCTGGCGTAGTACTCGTGGTTTCTCAAAGTAGCCAGGACTCCGGCCGAATTCATGTGCTTTACATCGGCGTCATAGCGGTACGGCTTTCCGTGGACATCCGTTAGCTTACCTGCAAAATAAACAGGCGGGAACGGTTTGACAGATATGTGGCACAGAAGGAAGGACGAGGCAAGAGAAGACGGTTTGGAATATTTGCAAATGAGCAGGGAGTAAAAATATGGGTAGAAAGACGCTGAGGTGCGACAGGAGGAAGAGGAGGAAGATCGAAGGAGAGATTTACAGATGAACTGAAGTAGTTCGAGAAGGCGGAGGACGCAGCAGCGAATACAAAAGGGGGGACAAAGAATAACAACATGATGTGCATGTTTTTTTTTTCTTCATTTTTTCCCCCCATTTTTCATCCTTCTTTTGTATTTTTTCTTGCTTTTTTGTAATTTTGTCGTGTCTTCTTATATATTTTTTTGGTCATTTTTCTTTCTGCATTCTTCCTCACATTTTTGTCTTGGTCAAAAGTCATAAAGTATCAAGTAAATCTGCTGCTTTGGACAAGGCACTGGTGAAAAACTGGGACAAATGAATGGTTTCAGATAAATTCACAGGGACATGGGGCAGAGGGCTCAAAACTGGGACTGTCCCGGGGAAACTGGGACTTCTGGTCACCCTACAGTACTCCCACTGCTCCTTTCACCTGTCTGTCATGGCGCTGATGATACTGTACATGCAACGGGTCAATACTCAATACAAAATGAAACAAACTTGTAGTAATAACAAATCATAAAATATATAAACTATAAGGGCATGCATGACAATAGAATAAGTGAATTGGTGGATTTACAGATGTGCAGTAGCAGCAGATGTGAGTGCAAATGGCTCAAACAGGTTATTAAGTTTACATTACTAATAAATAAACTGGATTTTGACAGTTGGTATACAAAAAATGTTCAAAACTGTATAATGTTTTAAGTAAAGAATATGATTTTAATTTGGGTTGCAGCTTGTCCTCATGAGCTGAAGGCGAGTACAGGACAGTTACCTCCAACAGCCTGGAGGATGGCTTCAGGTCCACAGGTGTCCCACTTCTTGGTTCCAGGACTAGCAAAGACATACGCTGAAGCTTGGCCTTCAATGAGCTGGATAATCTGCAAAATAATTATAAATTAATAAAATTATTTTTTGGCCATTTTTCATAGAATATGAATGATGACACAAAAGCATTTTTTTCCACTCACGGTTTGTGGCTGTGCGAAGCCATTTAGTTTACTCTTTTGAAATCAATGAAACAGAAACTACTTTGAAACTACTACTGCCAGGGAAATTGTTCAGGAGCAAAAAAAAAACTCACTGCAGCTGAAATACAGGACTCTTTGACAAAACTGGAGTCTCTGAAAGAATTGAAGTTTGTTTCAAGATGCCAGGGTATGCAAACTTTCGATCAGGGACATTTGGCTAGTTTCTAGTTGAAAAGCAAAAACAAACACATTTTTGATGATAAATGGCTTCATGAGACCATTAACCATGATGTTTGTTTCAAGATGCCAGGGTATGTAAACGTTTGAGCTCAACTGTAAATGAGAGAATGCTCTGCTGCTCCTGCTTGGCTGCTCCTGCTTGGTAAATAACCCCCAAGTGTTTAAAACATATCCACATTTAAATAACTGACCTGGTAGACTGGACCAGGTCTTAGCTAAATAGGCTGCACCGTGCACAGTCAGTACGCCACATGCAAAACTTCATCATGGCAGGATGCAAGTCAAAGAGCCTATTTTTGAAGAACCGACTATTAAAAGTATCACAAAAGTACATTCTTCACCTTGTTCCCGGCCCCGCCCACTCTGACAACCTCGTGGGGCTCCATAGCGTCCACGCAGGACGTCACCAGCTTGTTGCTGTGTGATCTTGTCGTTGTCACAACCCGTCTGTCTCCGGGAACTTCTTTCAGCTCGAACCCAAACGCACCCAGTCCCAGCACGCCCCAGATGGTCCGGCCCAGGACTGCACCGGCTCCCAGCTGAGAGAAAACAGCACCGTCAGTGACCACAGCAGTGGTTATGGGGATGTTTTAGTACGGCTTTACTTTAATCTTTATTAAAGGGACAGTGTATAGAGACATTAAGCTCAGACAGATATGTACTCTTTACAACCATATTAAAGCACATTCAGTTCAGTCAGTACTGCCCCCTATAGTTTACATTACATATTCAAGGAGAAAAGCTACATACATTTGGT
Source organism: Lesueurigobius sanzi (assembly GCA_900303255.1). Classification (NCBI taxonomy): domain Eukaryota; kingdom Metazoa; phylum Chordata; class Actinopteri; order Gobiiformes; family Gobiidae; genus Lesueurigobius; species Lesueurigobius sanzi. The sequence goes on along the minus strand of OMNZ01098902.1, from coordinate 11,667 downwards.
CATAACACAATGACACTGGTCCAAAATGGACCTAATAACAGCCTCTTTGTGCCAGGTTTGGCCACTCAGCTCTTAGTTCAGTTGGGAGATTATGCCATTCTTTTGCTTTATATGACAACGCTGATTGTGCAAATGTAGTTTTACGTTTTGGGACACTACACTGCCCTCTAGAGGAGGAGCGTGCAGATCTCTGATCTTTGTAGACTTCTGAAGTCGGGATCTACACTGCAAAAAATATTAAGATCCATATAATGACTCAAATTCAGCATAATAATCAAAATTTTAGTTGTTTGAACAAGTTAAAGGCACTATACCTGATTTTTACCTACAAGAGGAATGAAATTTGTTTAGTATATTGTAAAATCAGACATTTGTGGCAATATAACTGGGCATCTAAATATTTTGCCTTAAAAAAAAAAAAAAAAGTTTACAGGCTACTTTTCTGTCATTTTTGTGACAGTGACCCAAAAAAGAGACCCCGCTCCTCTTGTTTTTGCACCTTAAGCCACAACAGGACGACATTTTTAGTTGTAGTTTTACACTTCTAATCGCTAGTTTTAGTTTAATCTTATTTCTCTTGCTCACTTCCTGCCTCCAGCTGATGTCACTGATGATGTAAGCAGCGAAAGGGTCTATTTAGTATGCTCTAGTTCAGTCCTTCTCAAATAGTGTGTGTGTGTGTGTGTGTGTGGGCCGGGGAACATGCTTTTTCAAAATTTATTTAACAGCGAGAGAGACAAGGATGACTACGATGGGACACAAGGAAAGACCAGGGGAGAAAGCAGACTGCGTTCTGCTAAAAGACGGAAGACGGAGCTCCCATGCGCAAAAGTACTAGGTTAAACTCCCACTACTTTGAACATCAAGCGTGCTACATTTAGTGATTAAATGCAACGCTGAGGGCCAACTATCTTCCCATAATCCCCAAACTTTCTGTAGCTGTGACAAAAGAAGGCGACGTGGGTGCACTTTTGAGCCGACCATGAGTCTTTACGTAGCGTCTTTACGCAACCATCACATGGCTCTGTGCAGCCCCCGCGGGGGTGTTTTGTTAACCTGGCTCACGTGAAGGAGGCGCTGTCTCCGCTGTCTCTTTGTGCAGCGCACCTTCACAAATGCCCGTATCCATGTGTTGAAAATGTACACGGCTTCAAGCCTTGTCCAAAACAGACTCTTTCCAAAGTTGCCCGTTTGTCAATAATCTAAGAAATAAGACGCTTCTTGTTGACCTTTTACAATAAAATTCTCTTGCTGCATAATATAGGATAAGCCTGTATTTCACGAAATGTTTTCTTCTTCCTAAGGGGGGCGCAACAGAAAATAATTGAGAAACACTGCTCTAGTTAAATAGGTATTCTAACTTGTCGCACACATGAAATGGACACTATTTTTGTAGTTCAACAGTTTACGCTGCAAAAATTACCCTAGAAAGAAGTCAAATTTTCTCCAAATAAGTCAATTTGCCCTTGAAATCTGCCAATTTTTACACTTTTACAAGAAAAAAACACCAACAACCAATCCCTCCAATGCGGCAGTTCGAGGAGGGGACAACAATCATATTTCAAGATTATTCAGAATCACATTTTGAGTGTGATTTGATATTTTTTCTTAATTTAAGTGTCAAGGCCAAATTGACTAATTTCAAGAAGATTTTGCTAATTTTCTGCATTGTACTGTAAATTTGGCGACCCCTTTCATTTTCCCTTTTGTTTCAGAGACCGTCAGACGAGAAGAGCCTGCAGGAATGTCAGACTGGAGCAGGTCGGACAGAATCCCACTCACACACGCAGTCATCACGAGACAAAGCACCTGGTAGTTGTAGAAAGGCTGATTGATGACCCCTGCAATGGCTCTCCCTCGGTGTGCGATGCCGATAAGGACCGTCACATTATCCAGCAGGCCTGTAACCACAATACAAAGTTATATTACCCCCAAAAAATCTGCCACACCGGCGACTGGTCAGAGAAAACGCAACAGAAGCGCTCAGAACTGCATGCAATTTGAGAAAACCAGGCGGGTAGTGTCCTGGCTGAGATTATGTCACCCATACAGAGAGCTGCAGTGTGAAGCGGAGAAGTGCCCGACCGTGTGAGGGGGACCAGGGGCGCGGTTTGGTGATGGAGGCCCTTGGAGGCTGAGGTTAGAACAGGGAGCCAGAGAGAGAGAGAGACGGGGGAAACAAGAGGAGAGAGCGCACACGTTTGCAACTGTGAACTGAAATCTGCACCTCCTGTTTCAATTTTTGTACTTCATTGGCTTGATCTTAAAGAAGGTTCCATTCAAAGATCCTTAATAAAACTCTAGGTAGGACATGGCGCTCGTGGATGTGGCGAATGTGGCGGCCATCTTGTGATTGGCTAATGCTAGTGGCAAGAGATATTAAAATGGGAAGACTGTTTTCATTGATAAAAACGACAGACTTTGAGATAGTTATAGTTTTTGATTTGTCATATTGATGGTGAGTCTTACTCTAGTATTTAATGTTATCTAATGTTATAAACTATATCACTGTGTCAAGTTCACTAGCTAAATATTGGTCAAATTCTGTCTATTTTCTTCTTCCAGTCTTTCAATTATTGTTTGGGAAGAGAAGCCTGAATAGGAAGGTATTGCTGTACTTTTTTTGAGCATACGGTTGTGCTCATAAGTTTACACACCCTGACAGTTATTGTCAACAAAGCTGTTTGTTTACACTTTTCAACTAGAGAAACCAGCTAAATGCCCCCGATCAAAAGTTTTACATGTTGTGCATCTTGAAACTAACATCAATTTTGTCAGAGAGTCCTGTATTTCAGCTGAAGGGAGTTTTTCTTTGCTTCTGGACAATTTTCCTGGCAGTTGTACAGTAAACGTTAGATCAGGGACATTTGAGTAGTTTCTGTTTCATTATGATTTCAAAAGAGTAAACTCAGTTCTTTGGCAATAAATGGCTTCGCACAACCACTAACTATGAGTGGAAAAACAGATTTTTGTATCATCATTCATGAAAAATGGCCAAAAGATTAAAAAGGCATGTAAACTTATGAGCAACTCTAGCGCTACCTACTTCAAATAACATGATATGAACAAGATGTAACAAAAAAATAGTGCAAAGACTTAACTAACCTTTTCTTGCTAGCCCAGACATTCGCTCAGTCAGTATTTAGAAAAAGGCATGAAATTAACAGATTTATAGGCTATATAATAAGTGGTTTCCTATTCGTTAACATTGCACTGGGTTCTAAAGGACAATCACAACACGGCCGACAGAGCTTTCCCTTCATTCCACTACTATATTACGATGGCGATGTCCTCTCTAGAATGTTAAGAAAGATCTTAGGTTCCATTGATTAAAAAGGGTTTTATTGGTGAAAAGATGGAGAGGCTTCAAGCTTAACTAACCAAAACAAGCACACTTCACCTTCATTCGTGTCACAGAATGAAGTTAACATAGAAACAATAAAATACCTTCTGTGTATTCCTTTGTTCCATCAAGAGGATCCACCCACAGGACCAGCTGAAGACGACAGGGGTGTTATGTTTATTATACGGGCACAAATAGGTTTGTAAAGGAATAAAGAAACATGTTTTGACATGCACAAACTGAGGTAAGATCGTAGTTCAGCCTGGACAGTCAAGTCACAAAGACACGAGGTGAAACGCTCGGAATAAACCCCCCCCACTTATTCCATTAAAAAAAAAAAAAAAAACACACACTCGTGGGAACGGCGCAAAGGATTGTGGGTTGCCTCTTAGCTCCTGATCGTCGGCTAGGAACCACCAGAGCTACCTATGCTAAAGAGGCTATTTTAGGGCGCTTAGTGGCTCCTATCCCTAGCTCCTTCCTAAACTGACAGGACTATTCAGACAGCACTTATCATGGCGCACGGTGATGCACTTCCGGTTTTGGGTTAGACCTCTTACCAATTTGCACTATTCAGATGCAGCCAGGGCTGGTTAGCAACTGGTCGTAGATCCCTGGATAAGTGCAACTTAAGGTGGCCACACACGAGAGGATTTTTAATCTTTTGAGACTGAAGATCTGTGCAAAGACAACAAACACACCCTTAAGGACAGAAATGAGGACACACACACACACACACACACACACACACACACACACACACACACACACACACACACACACACACACACATGAGGAGTCCCACCACAGATCATGCCATGAGAGAAAGTTTTTATTGAGCCACTCCTCCTAAGACTAAAAATCTGGCTAAAAATCCTCTAGTGTGTGTCCAGCTTAATAGGAATCCATGACAACTGCTTACAACGCACATTTTCTTCAAATTCTTTAAATCAACTGGTCGCCTTGTCCAACGATTATCAATTAACTGTTACAAAATAGATGTATCTCATTGTACAATTAATTTTATAATAACAGTAGCAATAATAGTTTTTTTTTCCAGGAATAATAATGAAACAAAGTGGGATGATTAACTCAAGACAACATAATGACTTGCAGATTTTAGAGAAACCGTTGCTTAATTTGCCCTTCATTCTGTTCGATCTCTGATGGTACTTCAACTTGTGTCTTCTATACAGCTTACCCATTCATTGTTAGTATTTCTTTCCATCGATTAAGCCGAAGATAGCGATTAAATGATTAGTCAGTTAATCATGAACCCTTATTAAAATAAAATAGATGTAAAGTCTGAAAGAAAGTTACCTCCTCCTCTTTTAGATCAGTGAACTCAGCGGGGCACGTTTTCTGAAAGATCTCCTCAGTCTGACCGTTCTCAATCAGGTCCTCCTTCACCTCCTCTGAGGGCAGGTCCTGTTTGATACAAAACCAGCATTATTTATACTGAGTCAGAAAGGGCAAAGTGCAGTTGATTCAAAGCACGGAGGCCAGTTGATTAACTGAGTGCAGTCTCCACAAGGCTTGCATTATGTATAGTGTAGTATATCAATTAAATTCTAGACTCTGCCATTTCGTTCCTGTGACCTCTTCCATTCATGAACATGACATGACACACCGCAGCCTATTTAGCTAAGACCTGGTCCAATAATTTCAGTTATTCAAATGTGGATAAGTTTTTAAACACTTGGGGGTTATTTACCAAGTCGTACAAGTGAAGCAGAGCATTCTCTCATTTACAGTTGTGCTCAAAAGTTAACATACCCTGGCATCATGAAGCAAACATCATGATTGGTGGTTGCATGAAGCCATTTATTGTCAAAAAACTTGTTTATTTACGGGTTTCAACTAGAGAAATTAGCCAAATGACCCTGATCGAAAGTGTACATATTGTGCATCTTGAAACACACATTTTTTCCAGAGAGTCAGCTGAAGTGAGTTTTTCTTTTCTCCTGAACACTTTTCCTGGCAGTTGTTGAAGGCCATGTAAACGTTAGATCAGGGACATTTGAGTAGTTTATGTTTCATTATGATTTCAAAAGAGTAAACTCAGTTCTTTGACAATAAATGGCTTTGCACAACCACTGACCATGAGTGGAAAAAAATATGTTTGTGTTATTCATATTCAATGAAAAATGGCCAAAAGATTAGAAGGGTATGTAAGCTTATGGCCACAACTATATTTTGAGTTATTTCACCCTTTTTTGTTTCTGAACATAGTTTCATGTGTTCACTGATATTTTCATTACCTTCAATGGAGGATCATACAATGCAAATTGAAAATACATAAAGTGTTTCCAAACTATTGATCCGTATGTTACACAGATTTTTCACATTTAACCTCTTAAACCCGTGGCTGTTTTTTCCGAATTTGGTATACATATACTCTGGAAGGCTTTTAACATATTCATATTGCTCTCATATGATATGAATGTCTATGGGGATACTGTAGATGTGAACATTTTCAAGAAAATCATAGTGGGCCTGAGTAATTGACTTGAAAGACAGAAAATATGAATTCTGCCTAAAAGAGACACACATTATAGCAGGTCAGCAGCTTGTTTTCATTGTGAAGAAGAAAATAAACATCAAAAATAGCAACTATATGATAATTACTGACTTTTTATCAACTGGTTATCTCTGTAACAATAAATAATTGAAAAGTTATTGAGGTTTTGATTTAAAATAGTCTAGGCGGAATCCCTAGTAACAAATAGGGCACAATTTGGCACTTTTTGGCCAAAAAATTCAAATTTGTAATAATGAAATTGAAAAAAAAAATACACTTTTTTGAAAATAGAGTAAAATAAACAAGGATTGTCTCTAAAAGTGGCAAGTCCCCAAAAATGGGGACTTAAGAGGTAAATAGCAGTGGCCAAAACATCATAGACAAGAGATACTTCACATGTAACACACACACACCTCTTCTCCAATGATGGTGATCTTTGGAAAGCGTTTGGACAGGGAAGCACAGATACTCTGCTGTGCCAGTCTGTCTGCCAGAGTCTGTAGATCATTAGCACCTGTCTGGGCAAAATGACATACATTGCAAGTTCAGTTTTACACTCAGATTACAATAATAAAACAACCAGGCTTTCTTTAACTTCAGTGATCTGGTTTCTTTTTTCTCTTCTCATGGGTCAACAATGGAAAGGTCAAACTAACCTAAAAACAACCTTCAAACGCAGACATTCATCATACTCCTCAGAAGAGTGTTTGTAATGCTCTCCAATTCGAGCAATGTCCAAAAGTAAACAGTTCCCACCTTTTCCACGATGCCCAGGTCTCCGCTGTGCAGGACCTTGCGGACAATGGCCCCTGCCTTTTCTGCCACACAGTAGGCTGAGGCCACCAGCCGCATCACCACTGGAGGACTGCCAGACATCTCTGAAGACAAGTTACTTATCAGGAGAAAAAAAATACAAAAGAAATGTGGGTGTGTATTTACCAAAGCACAGGACAAACAATGACTTGCCCTTTCTACACTTTTTTTTTTTTTTGCTTTAGATCTTTTGTGTTGGTTTTAATAAACGTTTTGAGGTGACACATCTTTATGATAGACTTTAAATAGTACAGGCATCTTCATGATCCCCAAAGATATGATTGTGCTATTGTATTTTTGTTTTGTTTTTTGCAGTCTAGACAAAATAACAGATAAACAATTTAATGAACCCATAAGAAAACTATCAGAAAATCTGTATAACGTCGTAATGGCACTTATTAGGCTAATGTTCATTTTAATTTTAATATGCTTTCAGTCGATGTTGGCTTCATCTAAAAGAATGAGAGCTAGTTCCATAACATTGACATTAGCGATCATGCTTTGTAGACTATGGTTTCAAGCTAAGTTTGTCAAACAACTACCTCGATCTAGAGGAGTATAGAAAAAAAATGTTTAATTCACTTACTATTAAAATGGAAAATGGGTAGCCTTTCAGCTGTACATGCAGGAGAGTCGAGTAGAGCAGCTCACTTGCACTGGTTGAATGGACTTCCGTAAAGAAATGAGCGAAAGGTGAGTCAAAGAGAAAGAGGGCGCCGTGAGTCAAGATAGTGCTGTTCTACTCGAAACGAAGTCTGACATAAATAAAAATGGGTTTTAACAACATCTTTACACGAGGTTACATTTCTGCGTCTAGTTTTAAGTTATCACGAAAATAGAGTTATCGGAAAATATTGATTAGTTTTCGCCCTTACACGCTGTAGTAAGAGAAACCCCGGAAGTACACACAACTATCTTGTTTATTAAACATCTTTATATCCGGGTAATAATTTCGATCAGAAAAGTGTTTTGACTCTACAAAAAATAACTATGTAATAATAATAATAATAACAACGATAATAATAATATACTTTTTAAAACTATTTTGTCGAATGAGAATAAGATAAATACAGTTCATATGCTGAGAGATATTTTTTTTTGCTGTAAACAGACAGAGACGTGATATATGTATTTAGAATATGTATTTGGAATTCTCATTTTGAGTAACTGTATTTAGAGAATCAGAAATAGGATTTATTGCCATTACATTATCAATGAAAGGTTTCACAGTCTAGGAATCTTCTGAGGTGTACTCGTGCAACATGAAACATAAACTTGTAATAATGATAAATAATAAACCATGGAAAAGAAAATATGAGAATTATGAAACTATAAGGGCATGCATAAAAATAGAAAAAGATAAAAATCTAATATAAAAACAAATTCACACAACACAAAGACAGCAGCATAAATGGGTGAATTTACAGATGTACATTTCCAGCAAATGTGAGTGTGGACATACATACAATAGAGCAGTGCAAATGGAATAGGTTATTCAGTTTACATTAGTCTGATACAGAGTTGTTGAGTGTTCATGCCTCTGATACAGAGATGTTGAATGTTATTAAGTGTTCATGAGCCTAATAGCGGAGGGTATTTAGAATACAGTTACTTTCTTAAAATCTAAGGACTACATTGTGATACTCTGTCATTCATTTTTAGCATCATATTCAATAATATCAAGAGAGCAAAAATCTAAATGAACAGGGAAAAGTTTAGTGTCTGCTTCATTCCAGTGTGCATTTGTAATGTGTTTTTTTCAATTCATAATTAGTAATAAATAAGTTCACATCAGGCAGGGCAACAAGCATAGCCCATGTTTTTAAGCATTTTTCAGCATACAATGTGAAACAATGTGAAAGTATTCCAAGTATTCAGAATATACTGTAATACTGATTGGACAAATTCATGGAGTATGTTAAAAAACACATTTTAAGGCAAGTCTTCAATATTCTATAATTAATTACAATTTCAAAGCATTCTCCTGGTCAACACTGGTTGCATTTTCTTGTCCTCAGACCTGTTGAAAATAAGAGTAATAAATTAATTAAAGAACAATTCCACTGTTTGCATAAGTGCATATCTTACTGTATTATGTGTGCTTGCTCTCATTCCTGAAATAAAAATGTAAATTGTAAGTTTCTTTCTTGGAATATTTGAAAAAAGACGTAATATTACAACTTACTTTTTCTTTTGTCCGCATAGGCAAATCCAGCAGCACTTCCAAGAGCAACAGAAATACATCCAATAGATATGCCAGCAATGGCTCCATCTGAGAGACTATCCCCTTCAAAAGGATTTGCTTAAAAAGAAAACAATATTCTCTGATGACTAGAAAGAAAATACATCTTAAATCATTTGATGTTAGTACTACAATATGGCACAAAATATTTAGCTGCCAACCACCTGCAGTCTCTTAACATTGTTATAATGAGCAAAGATTCTTCAGTCTTCATCTGTACTCTACAGTTGAAGTGTAGAACGTTTCGTTCTTTATCCAAAGAACTTTTCAGCACTGAGCATGCTAGCCGCTCGTGGGTGTTTTATGACAAACCATTGCGAGGCGTTCACCTGTAAGAACTACCTCTCTTACTGTAGTTCTATAGATTGGAGAAAAACAACCTTAACTTGTACACACCTCATCACTGCTCGTTACCTTCCTATTGACTTACCATGGGCTTTGTTCTCGGGTTGTTCGCACCTTTATATGGCCCAGTCCTGGCCTCTGGCCCAGCGGTGCATGGATAGCTTCTTTTACTCCAATGAGTAATGACTCATTTGAAGACAGTGAAGTTAAGATTCTAGCAAAAGTAAAATAAAAGCAAAAAAATGGTTTGAGTAAAATAAGCTATTTTTGTTAAAAAGGAGAATCCATCCATGAACCGCAATGGGGAACTTAGGTTTAACTTACCTCCTATTTACAATATTGTACTTCGGGGCAAAACCATAGCTATTTCATGCTATTGGGGCTGGGCCAGAGGCCAGAACAGGGCCATAATAAGGTGCAAACAGTCTTAGAATAAAAAGCCCAGGGTAAGTCGATAGGAAGGTAACGAGCAGTGAGGTTAAGGTTGTTTTTCTCCAATCTTTAGAACTAAGAGAGGTAGGACTTACAGGTAAACCCCTCCCACTGGTTCGTCATAAAAGGCCTGTATGCTCAGTGCTGACAAAGTTCTTTGTGTAAAGTATAAAATGTCCTACACTTCAACTACAGAGTACAGATGAAGACTGAAGAATCTTTGCCTACGATGGACAACTCCTGTACGACTGAGAACTTACATAGACAGATTGTTAACGACATCACAAGTAACCTCTTTTCACTTACGGCGATGGACAACAGAAACGGTTACAGGTGTAGATGCTGTCGTTATCATGGTCTTGCGATTGAAGGCTCCACAACGGTAGACTCCTTTGTGGTTTAGTGTAAGGTCCTCCAGCACAAGCTCTGCTCCAGTAAAAGGCAGCAGATCCTCATTAAAATACCAGGTAATCTCAGCCTCAGGCTGGGAGTCCACTGCGCACAACAGGGTGAGTCTTGTTCCCTCATACAATGATGGGTATTCAGAAAGACTTGGACGACTTTTCAGAATCACATCTGGACCATCTGGAAATATCAGATCATATTGTTAGTGAGTGAGAGTTTTTATGAAGTCTCACAAACGTTCACAGTAATCCACTCACATTTGATCTTTGATAATATCATTCAACTGTACTGAGACCGACTTGTGGCCATTTTGCCATCCATGACCATCACCAGACTTACTGTCACAATTATTTTCACAGAGATGGGTTGGTGAAGTGTCTTAAAGGTTGGGTATGTAGTATCTTTCTATATAATACATAAACATAACCAGATATGAAGTAGAAATTACAAAAAATATTTTACATGGACAGTTGCTTATGTACAATGGCGTGAAAAAGTACTGTATGCCCCCTTCCTGAGTTTTGTATTGACCACACTTAAATGTTTCTTATTATCAAGTCAATTTTCAATCACACACAAGACAACCCCAGAAAATACAAAATGCAGTTTCCAAACGATTAGTACATTTATTAATTATGAAATAATTAATTATTTTTTGTGATACTGGGCATTATAAAAATAAATTGATTTGATTTATGCTACGTTCATGTGGACCTCGGAAACTGGAATGTATAGTAGCAAAAAGAAAATGTATGTGATATTTTATAAAACAAACAAACCGAAGTTTAGCTTTTGAGACGTTAACACCAAATTTAAAGAGTTAGCTCTGTTGAATGCTAGTTAGTGATGACTTGGTGAAGAGTTTTTATCTGATGAAATAAAATTTCCCACTTTACGACAAAGAAAGCACATGAACACAAACCAACTGGGAACAACAGTAGTTCCCCAGTTCACATGAACGGGGCATTTACACAGCAATACATCCATCCATTTTTCTCCACTTTGGCTGGGGCCGGGTCGCGGAGGCAACAGTTTGAGCAGAGATGCCCAGACTTTGTGATCCCCGCACACTTCCTCCAGCTCTTCCAGTTTAATCCCCAGGTGTTTCCAGCTTAAAGACATCGTCTTTCCAGCATGTCCTAGGTCTCCCCAGGGGCCTCCTCTCAGGGGGACATGCCCGGAATACCTCTCAAGGGAGACGACCAGGAGGCATCTGAAGCAGATGCCCGAGCCACCTCAGCTGGCTCCTTTTGACGTGAAGGAGTAGCGGCTCTGTTCTGAGCTCCTCCCGGGTGACTGAGCTCCTCACCTTAACTCTAAGGGTGTGCCCAGCCACCCTGCGGAGGAAACTCATTTCGGCCGCTTGTATCCGGGATCTTGTCCTTTCGGTCATGACCCAAATCTCATGACCATAGGTGAGAGTAGGAACGTAGATCGGCCGGTAAATCGAGAGTTTCGTCTTTCGACTCAACTCCCTCTTCACCACAACAGTCCGATACAGCGACCACATCACTGCAGATGCTGCACCGATCCGTCTGTCGATCTCCCGCTCCATCCGTCCCTCAC
>OMNZ01098877.1:0-10580 GCA_900303255.1 Lesueurigobius sanzi | reverse complement strand
TCTGGTTTAACAATCTTAGAAAAAACAAACAAATATTGATTCGATTACTAGAAAAAATATGGCACAAGCCTTAGTCCAGGCATACCCAAAGTGCGGCCCGGGGGCCTCAGACCAATTTTTGGTGGCCCAAAAATCTTCTTGTTGAATTGGCACATGTCGTCAGAGATTATGTTTTTCTGCAATTTTAACAGGTTTTCTGCACAATTAAAGCCTCAAAAACTAAATTTTAATTGTGAGACAGGTTCCAGACTAACTAAAGGTGTGGGGGGAAGGTTTAAAACTCTCTTTAAATCAACCCAGTTGAATTTTTGAAAAAGTTTGGACACCCCTGCCTTAGTCTCACTGGAATAGAAATGTCCTTATACATATTTAAAAAATAATCAAATTTCCTCATGGATTGAAGTAAAAAATAATCATCATATTTGACTTATTGCATTTTCATACTGTATATACAAGCCTACTTAATGCTATGGTTGACATATTGAGTTGTAATATTGTGATAAGGACGATATATTAATAGTGTGTATGAATGCAGAAACCGTTATCAAAGGGGTATAGGGCCTTTATGAAGCATGCGTTTCATTCAATTTTTATATTTTAGCGTGAAATAGTAATGATAATCAACAATTCATGCAGGACTTCTTCAGTAAAATGCTTGGAAAGACACAACAGCGTCATTTTCAGATCAACTCAGTTGGAATAACTGAGAACGGTGGCGTCCTGGAGACACTGAGTTGCTTGTTTCCTGCCTAAAATTGCTTGTAAAGCTCTGGGTTTGTCTGTGCCTCAAAACTCCATCTGCTGTGAAAGCCACTGCCTCACCAGCACAAAGAAAAAGGGATAACAATCAGTGCACAGCTAAAGCTCCTTGGGATTTTCAGATATTCAAGGGAAACTGAATCACAACAGAACAGCAGCCGCAGACCATATTTGTTTCATGGACTCTGTGACACCTTGTGTAATCTACACATCTGCGCCTGAAGTTAGCAAAGTGTGCAGACCGGACTTTTTTATTGTTTGACAGTTGAAACGCAAAGCTATTAAATTATTCTTTTTTTACAATGTGCTTATAATATTTCTCACTCTTAAGCTTTGACTACGGGTTGCTGCATTGATAATCAATTATTCTAGACATTTGAGATGTATATTTAGAAATCTACATTGGGTTTACATTGCACATTTTAAGCAAATCCAGATGCACAAAGACTCATTTATGACCTTCTAAATTTGAGTTATTTCAGTAAATTAATAGATGTGTTTTCTGCAGCCTTTGCTATTTGCCAAATGTGACTCACCCTCATAGACGGGAGCATGACATTCACTCAATGAAGGAGCTTTAAAGTTCACTCAGAATTTTCTCTTCTCATCCTTTTGCCCATAGTGATTTCCACTAGGGCTGCACAATTAATCACAATCGAATCGACATCGAAATTTTAAATAATGCAATAACAGAACCATTTTAGTACAACGATGTGTAATAGCAGTTTAGAAGTATCATTTGCTGACAATACTAGGGCCAGGACAATAGACAATTATATCATTGTGAGTTGCTATTATTTTGCCCAAGACAATAGAGAGATAAAATGTCCATATCGTCTCATGCCTCAACAAAACAGGAATGAAAAATATACCACATAAATACATAATATTAAAATTGCAAATTTAATCGAAATAGCAAAATTGCAATTAGGTTTTTTGTCAAAATAGTCCATGTTTATCCCAACAACTAAGTCAGCCTTTTAAATCAGTTTGTTCATCCTATATCTGTCCCCCACAGTGAAGCTCCCACATGCAGCTCCAGTAACTACTGTATCATCCTAAAGTATATTCTGTTCATATACGTGTCTCAGTATACAGTGTATACAGCTTGGGATTGTACGATCAAAGTCGCTAAGATCCTGGGATTCCTGGCGTACATCCTCTGGAGTACTAAAGGTAAAATGTAAATCGTTTGCATGAAATCCTTTAGACACTCGTACAGTATGTATTTAATTGGATGTAGTGAACCCACAACTAAAAGTTGGTCCGTGGCTTTTCTGTGAACTTTTTGAATGTTACTTTTAGGTACTTTCTAACTCCTTAAAATAGCACATTTTTATTGTAATGCTGAATTTACAGCATCCCATCCACAAAGGCGTAACATATGGATACAAGGCGACACTGACCTGCAGACCGATGGGACCAGGAGGACCAGGGAAACCTCGGGAGCCTTCGTCTCCTTTCTGCCCGAACATACCCTGCTGACCTCTGGGACCAGGCTCTCCATCGGCTCCCTGAGAACACAAACACAGACACATAGTCACACTGCATCTTCCTGATATGGATACCAATGTGTGCTACGCTGAAATTCAAGGACAAGAACTGAGATGGCATATTGATGAATGTGGTGAATTTCGGGCTAACATTTCCAGAGCATTTCTAACTTACTGTAAACCCATATTATCCTCAGTACTAAAATTAAAAGCAATGCTCGCCTAATGTGAGACTAACACATTTAGGCAAATGCATTTGTTTCCCCTTTATTTCCTGTAACTACCATTTTGTAGCAGTGCAACCTTTTCGCAGTCCCAATGGCTGTTCGCTCTTTCATGAGACTGAACAAGTGGAAAAACTCTCTTAAACAATCAATGTCTCTCATCAACGTATACCTCCAAAAAGCAGAGTAAAACAAAATGCTTAGAGAACAAAGTCTATGCCTCCACAGTCTTTTCAGAAAGCTCTGGGTTGTTGCTTTTAGCTTTTCTCCTCGGTTTATGATCAATCGACACAGTCCAGTAACATTTTATTGATGCGGAGTACAAGAGAGACACTTACAGCAGGACCAGGGGCACCAATAGGACCTTGGAGACCGGGTGGACCGGGAGGACCCTTAACGACAAGAGAAACAAGTTGGTGACAAAACATCTCAAAATGGCCACACCGTGCTGTAAAAGTGTTCATTCACCTGCTCTCCTTTGTCGGCTTTGCTTCCCTTCTGTCCAGGCTCTCCGACCTCTCCCTGAAAGAAAAATTGGGGAAACTTTTATCCATATTCAACTGGAAAACGTAAAATAACCAAGCTGTTTGCACTATTACAGCAGCATACACCTAAATAGCTGTATACCCAAAGCGAATAGCCATAGATTCATTGGTGTTCAGATCCTGAATAATTTACCTTGTCACCGTCCTCTCCAGGTGGACCCTGTGGTCCTGCGGGGCCGGGCAGACCGACCGGACCCTGGACTCCATCGCGACCAGCTGGACCCTGAGGTCCTTTCTCTCCCTGAAACACACAGGTGTTTATTTTAAACCAGTTTTAAAATAGAAGCAATAGATCAAGGGCAAGCATTATTAAGTTTTGAGCCTGAGAAAAACTACTCACAGGTGCACCTTTCTCTCCAGCGGGACCCGGGGGACCTTGAGGGCCAGGTCGACCAGACAGACCAATAGGACCAGCCTGGCCAGCGCTGCCTCTCTCACCAGGGGAGCCCTAAAAGGATTTAGGAAAAACAGGAGTCATGAGAGAAAAGCATTAAATACAGGAAAAGACCTTCTTTCTGCTGAAGATGTAAGACTCTGTATAAACTGCGCTCCTGTTGTGTATTCTTAACAACAAGCATTCACATTAAGACATCTACAAAGCTAGGCCCGACTGAGCTGGACGACTAATGGATCAGACACGAGCCCTTTCTGAGAGGAATAGTGTGAAAACAGCACAAACACTGCAACAGGTGGCTTTTAAGTTCTAATATACAGCTCTGATACTTGAAAGCACCGGGTATTATCTGCCGATAGGAACCAGCCGCCTCCATGCTGCTGCTTTCAGCGCCTCCTGATGAAAATGTGCTATTTGTAATAGGACTCCAATACAAGAACTCAACTCACATAAATCCATTACTCATAAGAGAGAGTGGCACTAAGGCTCTGAATAAAGTATAAAACACAGGGATTTGGACAAACTCCAAAGATCCTAAATATAAAAGATGAACAAATCGCCAGAGTTTAATGGAAAACCCTGAAAGTATGAGCCATATTGGATGTGTTTGCTCTGAGGTTTGATAATCCTGGTTTGTTTGTTTCATAGACCACTGGAGCAAACAACTGTGATAGTGAGCTACTGCAGCACTTGAACGCTCCAGTGGCAAAGCTGTGTGTGCAGCCAGATGACACCAATCTGCTGATCCCCATCAAAACACGCCGGCAATAATGATGTAACACTAATGGCCTCATTATGCAGGCAGAATCTACCTTTGAGATCACCTCTTTAAGTCCTGACACCTTGGAAAATGTTACTATTTTATTTACCTTTTGTTCCTCTTAATTCTGATTTCCTCCACATGCATAATTAACTCAGAAATAACACAATACTTTTGAATGTATGCACTAACATTTCTAAAGACTAGATACTTTATCTGTTATGATAAATTTGTGCATGTGTTTCATTCCTGTCGCTGTTTCTTCTAGAGATTTTGATGGACACTGATACAAGACTGTGTCAATATGGAGTCCGTTACCCCTGTACAGTAAGCTCTGCGATAACTGAACTGGATTGATTGAGTACTTACCACAGGGCCAGATGGACCTTGGGGACCCTCTCCTCCTTTTAGACCAGCGGGACCCTTGGGGACAATAAAGAAGAATAGATATGAGAAGCTTAAAAGGCTGGACATTTTACTCAATTTTAACGATACACAAGATGGAATGGTGTGCTGAACATGTCCTTCAAACTCAAAGAAAATAAAACATCTCAGAGACACACAGGACTGGAAGATTTTCCTTACTATACTGTATAGGTTGCAATACACAGAACAGATGTGGGAGAGAACGCTGAATTGTCTTATGAGTCTTGCTTTGTGTAAGGGATCTGCTCCCCACAGCTCTCCCAAAGAAAACATAGCAGCATGGGTAATGAGTCTGTGTACTGGCTAGGGCCGAGCTGGAGTAAATCACATTGGCAGAAAACAATCAGGCACGTGGCGGCCCACAGAGTCCCACTGACCTTGGAAATGCAAAATGCGTTGCAAACAATTTGCAAAATCCTCAGACTAATGAGCAAACAGTTACTATTAATAATTTAAATTTGTTGTGGATGCTCTTTTTGAAAAGCATACCGTGTTTTGCAAGTCAAATGTCTGTTTTTTTCTCTACTCGCACTTAAGAAATACCAGGTTTACAATATTGAAAGCTTGAAAAGATGGCTAGTATTGATGCCTGGTGAGTCCTAAGACACTAAAGAAAGATACTGTTTCAGCTCAAATAAATGATGAAAACATTTTTTTTAATGGAATAAATTACCATTGTTCTCTTTTCTGGTTCTAGATGACCAACAATTTAGTATAGAATAGAAAAAAGTCAAGATCCGAGGCACTGGCTGAATTAAAAGGCCTTTAAGGACTTTTAATTCAGCCAGAGTACCTCGGATCGTGGTGGTACCTCAGACTTTTTTACTCCATTGGATCCTGATGCACTCGCCTTCCCCGTCATTGTCTCAATTTAGTATAGGTATTGGAAAAAGTATTATTTAGGTACCGGTATTGTACACCAAGTATCTTTTAAAGTACTGGTATTGGAACAAATCAAACCCAGTCCTAGTCCCAGTCCTGGTATTCTCTTTGTTTTTGGAGTGCACCACTACACAATTGGAGCAGTTCTTTATGGACAGAACAGTTTCCACATTTACAAGTCTAAACCTTCTTTGATATTCAGACTATAGTGCTTTGTGGCAGATGGAACGGTATCGTCGGTGCCGGCGATGCGAGCACACGCCTGGCCGTTTGCGAGACGCTGCGCTGGACTTCC
This sequence comes from Lesueurigobius sanzi, assembly GCA_900303255.1. Classification (NCBI taxonomy): domain Eukaryota; kingdom Metazoa; phylum Chordata; class Actinopteri; order Gobiiformes; family Gobiidae; genus Lesueurigobius; species Lesueurigobius sanzi. Next base: position 4,802 of record OMNZ01098877.1, on the reverse strand, counting down.
TTTGGTGCAGATTGATTGCTGAGAGACAATTCTGGATTGGTGCCTCTAATGGCGTGAATGGCTTCGGATAGGCGTGGGCTCATTTGTTATGTGGCGCATTGTCCTGTCACTTCGCGCTAACAAACACGCATGAAGAGAGGCCGTGATGAATGGCCGCAGGTGGGCAAGAGCGGGCAGAGGGGGGGGTGCTTACCAGGGCGCCGGGCAGACCTCTCTCTCCGGGGAAGCCTCTCAGACCCGGGGGACCGTCTTTGCCGGATGATCCCTGTGGGCCTGGGTCTCCCTGCGCACAAGCAAGATGCAGGTGTTATTATTATTATTATGGAGAAAAGAAAATAACAAGCGAGATAAGACTTTTCAATCCAATTCTGCCAGATCATGCGTTCGCAAAAGGGTGTTCAACCTTGTTTTCCTGTGATCAAAGCAAGTTAATTCATTTGAAGATACTTGAGCAACTAAGGGACATAGGCAAAGTGCTCATTGTATGAATAGTTTCCTCCTACTTCACTAAATGGCTGTACATGTTTTGAGATTGTGCTCAATGTGACAAGATGGTACTCAAATTAGACTCATCTAGAATATGTAGAGACATGTTAAAGTTATTCTTCAGGGACTTTGACCTTTCTTTACCCACTTTAGTAATGAATGGGCCACCCCTGTCTAAGCACAACAAAATACTGTATACAGTGGTGCCATACTCTTTCCATTTCCGAATGATGGATTGAACAGTGCTCCGTGAGATGTTCAAATTTTGGGAAATCTTTGTATAACTTAACGCTGCTTTGAACTTCTCCACAACTTTATCCCTGACCTCTCTGGTGTGCTCCTTGACCTTCATGATGTTGTTTAGTGACCAAAACACTCCGACCATAGCTCTGAGGCCCTCACAGAACAGCTGTAATTATACTGAGAGTAGATTACACACAAGTGCCCTTTATTTAATCACTAGGGCAAGGTGTGAACATTCAGCAGTCATTAGGAATGTTTTAAAGGCAATTTAATGCACTCAGAAAAAATGAATACTTGTGCACGCCCCACTTTTCACTTTTCTATTTTTAAAATAATAACAAAATCATGTATCATTTTGCTTTCACTCCACAGTTGCTTGGACTTGGATATACCATACTTTGTAGATACAAAGCAATGCAATTTCAATTTATCGTAATAATTCTTGCCTTCAATTATGCTGGACCCTTGTGCCACCACTGTTGTTCATATTGATGACCCGAGTGGCCATAAATGCTAAAGAGTAGATTGTTTTGCTGTTGGCTGCTACATGAAGGACATGAGGGCCAACAGGTGGCTTAACCATGAATATATGCAGTTATTATGCATGAGTTATTTTCACATCGGAGCTGCATATCATTTTGAACGGCGTGGATTGCATTAAAAGCCTACTGTTACTAACCAGGGACATACAGCTCATGAATAAACAAACGACAAGATCAGCCAAACAACCAAAATACTACTGTTGGGGTGTGTTATCAATAGAAAGTACATGGAAGCTACAAAGCTACAAAGAAGATGGACGTAGCATCGCTGTTAGCTGTGGGAAGAACAGGAAGTGGGGGACAGAGCCCAGTCGGCTTTGTAGGTTCTTGGCTTCTCTAGACTTTCCATTGAAACTTTCTGGCTCCTATTTCAAATCATTCTCGGACGCCGGCTTGTCATTCGTCCCCCACGTACAGTCAGTGGTGGTCAGTAACAAAGTAAAAAGTACAAGTACAAGTAAAAAGTACAAATTATAGGTACTTTTATTTTACTTAAGTACATTTTAGGATGAATATTTTTTACTTTACAGCCTGTATCAGTACTTTCTAGTCCACTAGATTTTTAAATTGGGTTAAAAGTATTTTTATTTTCAAAGTGACCTCTCTACAATGAACTGGTTTAGTCCCAGTTTAGACCTGGGTTTGTGGTTTACTCACTTAAACCTTGTTTAGACCTGGTTCAGACCTATTTTTAGTCCTGGTTCAGACATGGTTTTGACCTAAGTTAGTGGTTTACTTGTTTAGACTTTAGTCCTGGTTTAGTCCTGATTTAGACCTGGTTTAGTCCTGATTTAGACCTGGTTTAGTCCTGATTTAGACCTGGTTTAGTCCTGGGTTTAGACCTGGGTAATCATTGTTTAGACTTGGTTTAGACCTAGTTTAGACCTGATTTAGACCTGAGTTAATGGTTTACTCGTTTAGACCTGGTTTGACAAAAAAAAAAAAAAAAAAAATCCTGCACATTAAACTCTTAAATACTTTTACTTTTTACTTATAAAGTACATTATACAATGCATACTTTTATACTTTTACTTGTGTAAAAATTGTATCAGATACTTTTACTTAAGTTCATTTGTGCTCCTGTATCTGCACTTTTACTTACGTAAGAATATTGAGTACTTCTTCTGCATACTGTATGTCATTGCTATATTTTTTCCTCTCTCTATTGTACTGTTTTTTTTTATATTTTTTTATTCTAAATATGGAAGCGGCTCCAACATCACGGCTAAACAGCTAGCATGGATGGGCTTGTTTTGGCCTGCGTTGAATGCTATAGAGGAAGCCATGCCTCCTCAGTCCACATACAGCTCCATGGAGACAATGATGTCCCACTCCCAGCCAGTTTACGAGTCAGGTCTGAGGAGAGGCTAAACATTTCTTAGACAATTTCCACCACCAATAATACTCGTAATGGAAAAAAAAGCTTTCATTTTATTCTATTTATTGGGTGAAATGTGACAGAATGTATCTGCAACATTTATTTTGAATCAAATAAAATGTAATATTTTGTAGATTACAGGTAAGAGCAGTTCTACTTGTCTGGGTGCGTTGACTTACAAGTGTAATCTTTGGAGTTGGTGTTATTCTCTCTTTATACTGTAATCTTATATCACTCTTTTCTGAACAGTATACTTAAGTTGGAAGTTATATGAGTTGAGCAAGTACACACTGCAATACAATGCTCCGTGAACAACTTTCCGAGCCAAGGTCGACAATTACCGATTCACTTTGCTCTTAACCTTATCCACAGACCAAACTTTCTTTATCTAACACAAAGCAATAGTGCAAACTGCCAGGAGTCTCTGGGCACCTATTCAGTGATTTATTTGTTAAAGCACATTTCCAAACAAGGACATTTTACTTAAGAAAAAGTTACTTGTGTCTTTGTTTCCCTCTTTTTTATTGGCAGACCGACTTTATCTGCAAACAGGAGGTAGGAAGGAGTGTGGGAGGGCTTGTTTGAGAGCCCTGTAAGAGGATTTGGGTTGCCGTGCCAAGCCCCTCCGCAAAGCAAAGTGTCCCTGGCATACTGATGTACACAGGGCAGGGCGGAAGGAGCGCGCGAGGCAATGTGCGGGTCTGCGAGTGCCGGAGGTTTGTGCCCGGCTGACGCTCTTGATTAAACTGTCTGCTTGGAGGAGATGGGAGAAAATGAAAGCGTTTGGGGGGAGGCACGGCGGAGGGGGAGGCTTGCTTTGGAGCGGGCCATACTTCTGCAAAATGGCTGCTGTCTCCTTCTAATGGGCACTCAATTGGCGACCGGAGAGGACTGAGGGGAGGAAATTTAGCCAGACACTGCCTGCATCTCAGCTACTGTATCTTCAGCATCGTGGGAAAAGCAACTAGAGAAATACGCGTACAGACTGCTCCAATTAAAGTTACAAAAAAGGGTTTTGTGTTCAACAGATCAAGTGCGCAGTAGGGCTGCACGATATTGAAAAAAATAAACTTAAGAGCATGCAATATCGCATACGTACATAAACCATTCCATTCATTTCAGACACATGTAATATCTGTGTCAAAAGAGGACTCAAAAAACACTAAATCAGAACCAAACCAAGGCCAAAAAAGGAACTAAATTAGGAAAGTTGTAGCTAAAACTGTTCCATGCATGTTTGGTTTTGGAGAGTGTTGGCAAAAAATGTGAAAACCTCCGTCAGATGGAAGACTTGAAGTGAATTTGCGATATTTCGTGGCTTCTTGCAATACAGATATTGCATCTAATATGGGGATACGATATTTTTTGCGGTATATTGTGCAGCCATAGTACATACAGACTTTACTACATGCTCTCAATTGGGCATAACATTCATAAAAGCTTGGGTGTGTGGTAAATTCCATACTTTCATCGCCTCTGAATGAAAAAGCCAAGAACATTTGATCATTTGTACTGTATTGTCGTATTCAACACAACAGACTGCAGAGAAATGATAGAAGGGGATGGATATTGTTAACTTGTGCCAGTGCCATGGCTTTGAGTTCATGTTCTAATATTTTATTATGAGGGTGGGGGATAAATAAGTGTTACTTCATCCCACTCCCTTTAGAGCAAATATTATGATTACCTATCCATTGTATTTGTGTTGATAACATGTGATGCCTAATATACAGTGAAGAAAATAAGTATTTGAACACCCTGCTATTTTGCAAGTTCTCCCACTTAGAAATCATAGAGGGGTCTGAAATGTTCATGGTAGGTGCATGTCCACTGTGTGAGAGATAATCTAAAAAGAAAAATCCAGAAATCACAATCTATGATTTTTTAACAATTTATTTGTGTGATACAGCTGAAAATAAGTATTTGAACACCTGTCTATCAGCTAGAATTCTGACCCTCAAAGACCTGTTAGTCCGCCTTTAAAAGTCCTCCTCCACTCCACTGTATTATCCTGAATCAGATGAACCTGTGTGAGGTCGTTAGCTGCCTGTCCACCTGTCCACCCCATACAATCAGTAAGACCCAAAAGTAGAAAGTAGAAAATGGAAGAAGCTAAACATGACGGTCAATCTCAATCGGAGTGGAGCCCCATG
>OMNZ01098846.1:3865-14128 GCA_900303255.1 Lesueurigobius sanzi | reverse complement strand
GGGAAAATTAGTTTTACAAAATCCGAGACCAAGAACAGACATTTCACCTCGAAAGGCAAGTTATGATAATAACAATACAATAGAGAACAACGAACTGAATAGGTGCCATATTAACAGTTCAGATAACTATTAGCCTAGAAAACTAGACGCACCCTAGTGGCCAAATATATGTTTTGCCTGGCGGGTTGGTCTAGTGTCGCACCATAGGAGCTGCTCATAGCTGGGTCAGGAATCTGGCCTCCAATCACAACGCTCTGAGTTTCTTTTTTTTTTGTTAATCGTTGAGGCGGGCTTAGCAGGGTGAGCAGGCTGCAAGACGGTGAGATCGCAAAACAAGGAAGATCCTCCATTGCTCTGATTGGTCATAGCGTTGACCTACCTGGGCAGAAGCAGTTTGAATGACAACTGTTGGCTCCACCCACAACATTCAGCTTTCCCAATGGTGCGACCCCAGACTATACAATTCATGCTATAGTCTGGCTTGCCAGGCTAGATAAGAACAGAATCAATGTGAAAATAACGAACATGACAAATTATATATTTTAATATATAAGTCGCACCTGAGTATAAGTCACAGCCAAACTATGAGAGAAAGTGTGACTTATAGTCCGGAAAATACAGTAGTTCTAAGGCGAAACATTGAATCAGTGCAGTAATTACCCTCCTTATTGTAAATATTAGGTCATTTATTTGTTTCCAGATGAAAGTTTATATGTAAAGAGAGCTAACTGACCCAAAACCTGCAAATTGAAGAGTTTTGCCAGCAGTGTCTCCCCTTAAAGGCACTATACCTGTTTATTTCCTGGTGGTGGACTGACATTTGTTTGGCCCTCCTTTAGTATATTGTAAACCCAGACTTTTGTGAAAATAATACTGTTCATCTAAATATAAACCATTTTTGACAATTTCATGACGTTAGAGGCTAGTTTTCTTGCATTTCTGACCCTGCAAGTTGTGAGACGTGCTTCGAAACTCATCTCTGTGAAGAAATGGGATTTTAGGAATGTGTTGGGAAAGTGTGTACCACAACAATCAATTGAATTCACTCAATTCCTCTTTCATGATTTGATACAAAAAAAAAATCAGGTATAGTGCCTTTAAGTGCTGAGAATGAGGGTCTCGGTGTGCGCCTCTCAAATGCTGTCACTCAAAACGTGATGTGTTTGAACCGTTTTATAGCTGTTTTTAAAAAAGCTTTTAAGAGATTTATTCGGAATTAAGTGTTCCCATTACATGCGCTGCCAAAAACGATGTCCAATTGGGAGCAGGAAACCTCCCCCCTCCAGTGATTATCAGGGATTTATTACATAATTCTAAAGACATTGGAGGAGGCTGAGGTCTTAACACTGCGGAGCTCTGTGCGTCTCTGTCTAATGGCTTCCGTACCCACAGGCGTTGCCATGGCCAATTAGCACATAGTAAACGCTGGCGCTGGATCAGACTATGGGAGCGCGGCTGGATCCTGTCTCCTAACACCTGCTAATGAGCCTATCATTTTAAGAGGTGCCAGGGTTAATAGTGCAGTCTACAAAACACCGAACCAATCACAGACAGGGAATTCATCCTTTTATTGGCCATGCACTGCACTTTGTTTTTGTTCCCGCCGCCGACAAGAAATAAAAAAAACGGACTAAGCTTTCCCAAAGGCTTATTAGAAAGTGATGGAGACTATCAAGAGCACTGAGTGGAGGATTGATTATTTGGCGCGGAGCACAGTTGTTTGCTTTGAAGTCTGTGGTTTTGACATCAAATTGCTGTATAATTGGAGGGCTATTCTTTCCAATTGTAGAAGACGTTGAAGGGGAAAGGCGTTTGCAAACAGGAAGTATCGCGATGTTCCAGTCCGCCCCAAAGCTCACTGGTGGAGCAGAGAACGTTTGCAGCCATATCACTTTACGGGAGGTTGTGTGGGAATACCAGGTGCTGCAGAGTGTTCACCCACTTCGGAGGTTGGTAGTTCAATCCCACCTCCTGCCAGCCTTGTTTCCAGGCCGCATAGTGTAGAAACCAGATATGCACATAAGTCCCTGACCGCAAGTCCAAGTAAAGTCCAAGTCTCTAACTCGCAAGTCCAAGTCTCTGACCCGGCAAGTCCAAGTCAAGTCCAAGTCTCTGACCCGCAAGTCCAAGTCTCTGACCCGGCAAGTCCAAGTCAAGTCCAAGTCTCTGACCCGCAAATCCAAGTCAAGTCCAAGTCTCTGACCCGCAAGTCCAAGTCAAGTCCAAGTCTCTGACCCACAAGTCCAAGTCCAAGTCTCTGACCCGCAAGTCCAAGTCAAGTCCAAGTCTCTGACCCGGAAGTCCAAGTCTCTGACCCGGCAAGTCCAAGTCTCTGACCCGGCAAGTCCAAGTCTCTGACCCACAAGTCCAAGTCTCTGACCCGGCAAGTCCAAGTCTCTGACCCACAAATCCAAGTCAAGTCCAAGTCCCTGACTCACAAGTCCAAGTCTCTGACCCGCAAGTCCAAGTCAAGTCCAAGTCCCTGACCCGCAAGTCCAAGTCAAGTCCAAGTCTCTGACCCGCAAGTCCAAGTCCCTGCCCCGCAAGTCCAAGTCAAGTCCAAGTCTCTGACCCGCAAGTCCAAGTCTCTGACCCGGCAAGTCCAAGTCAAGTCCAAGTCTCTGACCCGCAAATCCAAGTCAAGTCCAAGTCTCTGACCCGCAAGTCCAAGTCTATAACCCGCAAGTCCAAGTCTCTGACCCGGCAAGTCCAAGTTAAGTCCAAGTCTCTGACCCACAAGTCCAAGTCTATAACCCGCAAGTCCAAGTCCCTGACCCACAAGTCCAAGTCAAGTCCAAGTCTCTGACCCGCAAGTCCAAGTCAAGTCCAAGTCTCTGACCCACAAGTCCAAGTCAAGTCCAAGTCTCTGACCCACAAGTCCAAGTCTATAACCCGCAAGTCCAAGTCCCTGACCCACAAGTCCAAGTCAAGTCCAAGTCATATGTTTTCTGTCTACTGATAAAAATTACGGTACAATACAACTTTAAAATAGACAACAACAATTGAAATACTGCTAGAAGACAAGTGCCCAGAGCTCTCATAAACCAACACCACAAACAAGCGAGAACAAGGTACGCCATTGAGACTCGCACAGACTCCCACGGGACTTGCAAAAAACACAAGTCCCTAAGCCACGAGTCCAAGTCAAGCCTCGAGTCTTTAGGGCACGAGTCCAAGTCGAGTCACAAGTCTCAAAAACAGGGACTTAAGTGCGACTTGAGTCCAAGTCCGAATCTCAAGTGCCCATCTCTGGTAGAAACCATATTCCAATCTCACACTTCAGTTATTCCTTTTGGATATCAGTTGTTTACATTGGTTACGCTTGAATAATGGCAATGACTAGAGAATAGCAATGACTGTCAAGGCTAGAGAATAGTTCAAAGTACGTAGAAAGAGTGTCAGCGGAGGAGCGGCCACTTATTTATGGAAATTCACTTCATAGGCGAACGATTGCGGGACCCATGCAAAATATGTACCTAATAATAATATAAATAATGGAATTAAAGTTAGTGTGGAGGGTGCAGAGTCATGTAGGACTTGCACAACTAGTATGCAATGTACAGCTAAGGCATTTTGGTTAGCGGGTTCGAATCCCGCAGGTGCACACTGTTGTAGTTGTCCTTGGACAAGACACTTCACCCACCTTTCCTCCAGTGTCTGCATGCACTGGTGTATGAATGAGAGTGTGAATGGGTGAGTGGTTCCTTGACGTAAAGCGCTTTGAGTGACTAAAGCAGGTAGAAAAGTGCTATATAATGTGACCATTGACCATTTTGTGTTTGGCCTGTAACAACGCTAACGGGAATATCCCCTAATATCGCCCACATAACAATAATAATAATAATAATAATAATAATGGCTTACACTTGTATTGTGCTTTTCAAGCCTGATTACCAAGTTTCTCAAAACGCTAAATATATGAATGCAGCTCTCTGTACAAGGCGGTTTACGACAAGGCCTAAAAGATTAACATTAATACACAATTATTTTATGTCATGTCAAACACCATTTCTTTGTAAATAAAAAATAATCCTACAAGATATAAAATGAGCAAAATGCAAGCATTCTTGATCTCCACTTCAGACCATTTGGCTCGTTTGACAGCAAGTCTATTCTTCTGTACAGGGTGTGTACCTGCGACCAATTAAGTCCTGGGTTGTCACATGAAATGGGTCTATTGCAATGATATATTGTTAATCTACTACAAAACTAAGACTGCAAGTAAATATTTTATCATTATGATGGGGGAAAGAGAGAGAGGAGAGAGAGAGAAATGTTAAAAGGAAAACTTGTCTTATTGGTCATTGGGCGTGTAATCCTGTGAGACAACTGTTGTTGCTGAGATCAGCAAAGGGAGGAAATTAAAAAATATATTATTATTTCATTACTTACATGCATAACGCAAACCCAGATGGTCAATTATACGCATTCTATTAACTTTGGGGAATCTTTTTTTTTTACATATTAAAGTTACATAATAAAATAAAAAATAAGACAGGGAGTACTATAAAAGTCAACTCTCAAAGTGAGCCAAACGCCAACGGGAAGAAATATGTTTTCAGGAGAGATTTAAAAACAGAGGGAGCTCATTCCATGGTTTAGCACCAGCTACAGAAAAGGTACGATCACCTCTCAACCTTTTCTTAGGCGTAGGGACCACCAATAGAGCCTGATCTGCTGACCTCAGTGAGTGAGAGGGGACGTAGGCAACAAGGTTTTTTTTTGTAGAATTAATACAGTATGTCAGCCTGTTAGACGTAGTTGTTGGACTAAAACTACATACTTGATCAAACTCTTTCCGTCCACGACAGTTTTAGAAGAGCCACACTACATGCAGCACGCGTCTCAAATGTTGCCTTCGCCCAGATGGCCTGTCCGGCGTTCGTCTTACAAAACAAGTTTGATATTGCTTCGTCGCCAGATACGCGCCACAGACACCGCCGGAATACTTTCTCGCACCCTCCTCCGTGACAAATTTAGCCGCGTAGTAAAAGGCCAGCAGAGATCAAGCATATGCCGTTCCTGGGGCTGTGTACACTGTGTCGCTGGCATGCACAGTTGTGGTAAGGGACAGTGTCAACTTTCCCTCCGCGGTAATATTCATGTCAAACCCACACATTTGTCATTCGGAGGTCGGTTGACAAAACAACAACAAAACTATAAGCACTAATGTTGAGCTTGTTCCTGTCACGGCGGCTTTGCACGCGGTGGCCATAAATCATGTGGTGTGCGCATGCATGACGGATAGATCTAGCTTCCCTTATCTCCTCTTTGGCAAAGAAGCGGTATTCCAAGTCATGAGTAAAATATCACTTTTGATCTCAGTCCACAAAGTCATACTCTTGCTCCAGGGAAAGCACTTGCACAATTCTGATAAAGTGCAGCATGTGTTCAACATATCTGTCGGAACATCTTGATATGATAAATAAAAAGTACAGCATGCACTTAGGTAAGACGCTGAACGTACGGTAGTGTTTTTGTGTGAATGTTCATAAGACAAATGGAGCTGTAACCTGGCAAGAGTCAGACTGATAATGTGTAGCAGTCTGTAGTGTAGCAGTTCCCCACAATATCAATCTGGGACTGCTCCCGTCAAATCCGTCTGGGGAAGGGAGGGACATTCAGCAGAATACTTCAAAATGTTTGGGCAAAGCGCCACGACATCCAGAAGGTAAAAATGCACAAAGCGATTTTGATATAACAGTTCTAATTCCATAATAGCATACAGGGTTTTTATCCCTAGGCGGGTCACAAAGGCATGGCAAGTGGGTCGGGAAATTATCCATTTATTTGACAAATCTCTTCTTACTTAATTTTTATTTGCCTAAAACAACATCTTGTAGAAGTAGAGACAAACTTTGATTCAGTGTGAGTGAAAGTTTTGGGTCCCCAGTCCGTCACACGCTCTTTTTGGCATTGAAAACATTGAATACCCTTGGAATAAGGAAGAACTGCCACTTGCATTGGTCTAAAAAAGTGTTGATATAGGATAGAAAATTACAGAATCAGATGAATTGAAATGGATACAACTTGATTCAGACAGACATAGTTTCGCAACCAATAACGGATCGTGTACAATCTTGTATTGTGCTTTTTAAACCTGTATTTCCTGACCACCACCAACCACTCAGCAGTACTGTCTAAATGACAATCTGCAGCTGTGGGAGCTGGGATTCCGACCGCCAGCCTCGCTCTACCACAAACCTGTCAAGTTTTGGATCTGAAAATAAAGGAAATTTCCCCTTAGGGCTAAAACATGGTAGTTTGCCAGCCAAAACGGGACACTTGTTTGTTTTTCCGGGTTTGTTCCAGCTGTCGCACAAACCTCGCGATAATGCAGGGTTTCCGCGCGGCATTAAAAGTCATTAAATGAATTGTGTCAAAAATAAGTTCTTAAATGTCATTAAAAAGCATTAAATAGAATTCAAACTGGCATTAAATAATAAAGTTTTTGGAATATAATGACACTGTTCAACTACTTTTACTGCAGAAGTTTGGCGAAAAACTCAAAATAGAGTCTAGACTGCTGTTAGGGAGGAAATTATACACTCTTCTCGCGAGGCTATTGACAGAGTTCAGTCTGGAGGGAGCATTTTGTATTATTATTTTGTTATAATACGGGAAATTTACGGGATAATACTAATACGGGAAGGCGGTGGGAAAGAGGGGTAAAATAGTAGTTTCTTGGCCAAAACGGGACACTTGACAGCTATGCTCAACCATCTGAACCGTTGTCACCCATAAATAAACCAAATCACTGCCTCTGGGCTTAGGTTTGTGACAGAATCTCTCGCTTGATGTTGATGCAAGCAGAGAAAACATAACAGTGCCAATCTAAGCCCTAAGGAAGTTATGAAGGAGCTCTGTTGTCTGGGGCATCATGCTCCTGGTAGGGTCTCCCATGGCAAATACTGTAGGTCCTAGGTGATGGGTCAGACCAAGAGCGGTTCAGAAGCCCCATGATGAGGCCATCAAGGCCGGTTACATCTGTGGGGCCGTCCTCCCGTGGACCCACCACCTGCAGGAGGAGCCATAAGGGACTGGTGCAATGTGATCCGGGCAACTTGGACTGCTGCTCCCGCGACCCGGCAACGGATAAGCGGAAGAAGATAGATGGATGGATGGAGTTTAATCTATCTGTAAAACTGTTTGTACTACAGTATATACAGTAGTAAAGTAAAAATCCAATATCATGCTAGTTGTCAGAACAGAAAACAGGACTGATATTTTACGGGATAAAGAAACTCGTCTTTCAAACAACTTCATAAAAATCGATTTGGCCAGTGGCCGTTATAACTCTTGGCTCACCTATCTGTTCCTGTGCGTGTGCGGGCTGGCTCTGCACTTCAGCCTGGGCCTGTTGCTGTTGGTGCTGCTGCTCCTGTAGACTCTGGCTGTCCACTGAGATGCCACTGTCACTGTGCAGCTTCTCTCCCTCTGGGGTCACCATCTGGTTGTTGGTCGCCGCTCGGTTATTAGCCGCCTGCTTGTTCTGCTTGCAACTGTTCCACCTGCACACAAGGGCCGGGTCAGAGATGCTGAATATATCCATATGAAATACAAGTGTGGGGATTTAACATGTTGGATTAAAAATGGGGGGTGAAAATGGCTTGAATTATGGTGCTTTATGTTGAATTTCAATAAACAAAGATAAATACATTGAAAGAAATAATATGAAGAGTGTTTGTCCCAATGGCAATAAGATGTTTCATTTTATCTTAGACGAGAACAAATCTTCTCTAATTCTAGATGAATTTGATGAAATCTAGTCCTACTTAAGGTTTTTTTTTTCCAGTGCAGAAAGGGGATGAGGTCCTCCAGTGATTTTGAACAATGATTGGCCAAAACATCATGATCATTGGCAAATGAAATGAATAGGAGATCTTTTTTTTTTTTTTTGAGCAGCAGCAAATACCAGTTTGTCCAGAAGCAGGAGAAAAGGACAAGTTTTAGCAAAGATGCTAAGATAAAATAAGACAAGACAATACTGATCTCACAATGGATAAATCTACTTTCTTACAACAGCTCTTAAGATCACACGGGAGCTTTCGAGCAAAATGAGTGTTAAAAAAGTCTTTTTTTGTTTTGGTTTTTTTTTCCAACATTGGTGATTTTCTCTTTTTTGCAGAATCTGTTAATCACGAAGAAGCCTCTCTGTGTTTGAGATAGCGGTATTGGTATCTTTAAAAGCGTACATTTTGGGTTTGAAATTGGCTTGTTTTTTCTGAGATTCTAACATGCAGTAGGGGCGTGTCATTGTGTGTGTACGTGTGTGTATTTCCATGCTGGATAAGCCGCTCTTTTGTTTCTTTTGTTATTGTCTCTGAGCATCTATCAATAGACTAACAATCAACTAACAATACAGGTTCACAAATCAGTACATGTTTGTAATTCACGTCAATTCTAATGTAAATAAAAGTTAATTCTTTGGCCAGTATGATTCCAATCTAGCTGACAAAAAGCTGAAAAATATGAAGAGTTCATTTGCAAAAACAGATAAGTGCCATTATCAAAAATCAACATATGCTTGTAATTTTCTTGTGTGTTTAATGATCACATCTATTTTTGCACATTAAATATATGAAATCTCTTCTTACTGATCAAATTGATTCATCTTTACTTTTACTGGTGTCACCAAACACCAGTAAAGTAGAGTAGAGTAAATACAGTATGGTAATAGTAATAGTAATGGTAATAGTAATAGTATGGTAATACAAATATAAAACATTTTTGCAAAAACTTCAAAACGGAGATATCTGCTTTTGCAAATGAACTCCTCATATTTGGTTTTGTTCAATATGATTAAAAATGTATTATTATGAAATATACAGTATGTTATTAAAAATGGAAAGCGTTTGTAGACTTCAATTAAATGCAGTACAGCAGTTTAAACCCATGGAATAGAAAAAGTATATCATTGCCAAAGGCCAGATTGATTATGGGGTTTTCTTGTGGCCACTATCTGTCAAAACTTATTCAAAAACATCAGCAGATGATCTTAAAGCTGTGGCGGGTGTACAGGATGTATCTGCTATACACAGCTACTGGGACTGAGTCAACGTCCAGCAAACGGGAGCCCCAGGTAATAAGGCAGAGAAAATGTACTGAGAAGTCATTCCGCTGTGCAATACAAAGGCAATTGGTTTCAGACTGTAGCTAAATTGTAATAATAAACCCTTCCCGACGTCATCATAACAGTAATCTGAATCAATCCACTGTACTAACAACAACAACAACATGCTATTCTTAGCCAGCCCGGCCGTGATCAATGGGAGAAGGCACAATTGTCAACAAGTGCACTCTAAACCATCATGGGCCGATGATTAATCTTTTCAATCCTCTCCCGACGCTGCATCACGGTCAATAGCTTAAATATTCATGAGCCGTTCGGTGGTAGCATCTAGCCCGCATGTCCTGCAGCGTTCCTTTTTAATATATTGGGTGCTAAGTGTCTTGATGCATGATGATAATTACAAGAGGCATTATGCCCAGATGTGTGCGTGACTTGGGAGTTGCAGACTGGAAGCTGGGTTTCTTTTTTTTCCTCCCGTCGGGACTTTTAACCAATCAATGCCCGATAATGAGCTTGTTTACTAGTTCCTCAATGTGTTCTGTCTGCTCACGGCATATGCCCATTAATCTGCTGTGTGTGTCGGGAATGTATGACGTGTAGAGCAACTTCACTGAAGTGGCTTGAGTGATTGTCTCTAAAACAGGTGCAGACCAATAAATTAGGGTAATTTGCGAGTATTGTCAAATTTATGGGAGTGAATGTGAGCACTATAGACATTAAAGTGCATATGGCAGGTTTTAATCCTTAGTTTGAAGGATAATTTCTCTTAGTTTACGTTGTAGTGAAGTGGCAATGGAAAGTTGGGGGGTAAAGGGTGATGTTTATTTACATTTTGTGGAGGGAAAGTTCCATAGGATTCTGACACTCATTTCTCACTGGTATAATATGGTCAGCAACTTCTACACATGTCCTGTGCCCATGTCATATGAGGAAGTTAAAATAAACAAACAAAAAAATACGTCAAACCATGGAAAACCAGGTAACAATTTTAGTTAACCCCTTAAACCCCAGCGTGCCAAATTTGGGTCCTGTAGGGTATAAGAGGTTAAAGCTGTTTTGGTTGACAGTCCATTCAGTTGCAAATTAATCAAAGTGGACACTTCTAACAAAAGTAAGCACCATCTCGAAGGCCAAATTAACCTCTTAAACCCTATAGGACACAAATTGGGCACTAAAATCTCTCTCCTTCC
>OMNZ01098844.1:0-10683 GCA_900303255.1 Lesueurigobius sanzi | reverse complement strand
TGGAGTAGAAATCCGAAAGAAATGCTCATGTTGCTCAGTGCTCCAATATTTGGGGGAAACCGCAGCTCATTTTTTCACCATCAGCAGCCGGCTACTTACGAAGCTGGATTGATTTTGCGGAATGAACCAGGTAGGTTAACTAGAAAGAACTGAGCATTTACCGCCATCTACTGGACTAGACTTGTAATTGCTAGTTTTCTGCAGATGGATTGGCCAGTTGAATTGACGATTAAAGCTCACCACGCGATTATTGTAATTGACCTTTTTAATATCGAGATTCCATTAAAATTCGATTAATTGCCCAGCCCTAACTGTTTACTTACTACATTTACCGTTATTTTTTATCTTAACTGTAAAGTCTTTAAAATCACAGACCTTTACTGTACTTTAAAAATCATTCTATTCTCACATTCTTCCTACTAATCAAGACGAGTGCTTTTAAACAGGTCTCATATGCTATATATAATAGCACTAATTAATGTTCTATTTAGAAACATATCCTGTTTACTTGTTAAGGTTTTACTACTTAATCCTCGTGGAAAGAACGGTTTGAGCCAAAGGCGAAACTTTTGTGGATGTTTTACTATCCACTCGGGAGGAAAGCACCAAACCATGACATTTTGACTTGTTCAGTTCATGCGTACTGTAGATCCTTATCTCTGTGAATGCAACACGTGCCACTGTGTAACCGTATGAACGTCACAAACCACTAAAATGTATGTTGTCTTTATAGTTGAATGATCCTGGGCCCATTCTTAGCACACACGTATGCATTATCCCCGCCTGGTTTAGTTTTGGCATGCATTTAGTCATCTTAATGTTTCCAGTACTGTTTTTAATGGAAACATTCATTCAGGAGCATGGATCGACTTCTGCTACTGTCACTACCAGTCCTCCTTCTGCCTCAGATGTTGGACTGGGTAGGTACCGTTAAGCGATACCATACTGGTATCGCAAATGGCTTTTAGGTATTATGTCATCAAGGAATAAAAGGTACTGAAAACTGGTACCGAAAAAACATTTTCCTTTAGAGCAAGTGTCTCTGCCTGGCAGGTCCTGAGACAGCACTAAAGAAAGTTACTTGGTGGTTTCAGCTCAGATAAATGATAAAAAAAAGAAAAGAAATGGAATGGAATAAAATAGCCTTATTGTTCTGTTTTATGGTTCTAGTTCATTTAGTATACATATTGTAACGACCAAAATCCCCTTTGCAAAAGTTCGCTCTGGCTACAGTGCTACAGGCGTCTCTACTGAAAGGAGTCCAAAAATACTGTGTTCCAAGATTATTTATTGAGATACCTCATGCCATCTGCAAATGCACAGATTCAACTGCAATGTTTACCTCCACACTGCAACACACAGCAACATCATTGTCCCTCCCTCTACACAGCAAACACGCTCAATACGTTTTATTGGTCTGTGTGTCTTTATTGAAGGGCTTGTCATGTCCACTCCTTCTCCAGTGAGTCTGTGGCTCCTCCTTCAACCTGCACTAATCACTCCAAACGCTCATATCGCGACGCTCAAGTCGCCTGAACTGCACGGCGGAAAGTTAAGGCCAGATTATACTCCCGCGTCCGGCCACGCCCACCGTCTTGATGCTCTCAAGACGTCAGCCCCAGTCGTTTGAACTTCCGCGTTTGTCCCCTGCGTTCACGTTGCAAAGTATTTTATATTTATTTATATTTTTAACATAGAAAGTCACAACACAAAAGCACTAAAACAGCAGAGATGGGAAACCACCTGGAAGTAGGAGATTGAAGGTATTTGTTGTCTGTTTACTGGTGGAACGCATGGCTCAACCAATCACAGCTCCTGCGGTTGATGCGGAGTCACATTTTGGAGGTGCACGTTCGCGACACATGTGCGTATCCGCTGCTCCTGTGAGATCTCTGATTGGCTGCCAGGTGCGTTAAACGCAGACACACGCGGAGAACGGGGGAGTATAAACGAGCCTTTAGACGTGCGCCGATGTTCATTCACATAGGCTTAACACGGAAGTTGGCCATGTGGACGCAGTATTATAACAGCAGCAGAAGCGAAACGTGCAGCCAGCTCCCATTCATTCCATGAATGACTCGACACCGGAAAGTGACTACCGGGAATAAGCAGGAGAGGCACGATACCGACGACCAGAGCATGACCACATTTGCATAGAGTTGAAATAGAGTCAGCTCTATGCAAATATAGAGCGATTCATGGCTGCGCCCACTAACCACAGAACAGTCTCTGACAGACACCTGTGTGTGATTGGCTCATACACTTCAGCTGCGTCTTAAACCCCGCCTCCATTTGCTCCTGCACTTTAGGGGCTGGTGACAGAGCTGCAGCAGCTGAGCTTGGTGTGAGTGCACTGTTATACGTGCAGGCCGTTACACAATTGCTTAGAGCGCCACACAGTGGCTGGAGGAACAGACAGACAATGGCACTAAAATGGCAAAGGTAAAAAGGTATCAAAAAAGTATCATTCAGGTACTGGTATCGTTAAAGTACAGGTATCGATCAGTACCTGCCCAGCCCTACTTAAATGCACTGGAAATATTGCTTTATCTCACAGCCACTCAAAACATAAAGTATTATTATGCATGATATATCTAGGTCAAAAAGAAACATCTGCCAGTTTTAGAAAGGTTTCAAATTTCAGCCTTTTGGGCTACAATTCTTTGCATTTTGTAGCTAGACATCCAGTCTTCTTAGACCTGGCTACAGCTTTTAGTAGTGATATTATGTAGATTCTGGCTTTTAAAAAATACTTAAAGTTATCATGTCATTGGTATTGTGCGTTAAAGTAGGAGCAGTCAGAGTTAATTCTGCCCCAAAGCTGTAACTTCACTCTGCAATTCGTCATGTAACAAATTTCAACCAACTGTAGTGTATGTTCAGAACGTGACTACTCCATCAAACGTGGAGGCAACATTTTGGTATGTTTTTGATTAGAAAACAACACTATCTCATCGCAAACAGCTAAAAAATAATTACATTTCCACAGTATTTCTCATTTAAAGATGATTTTTAATGCATTCTGGTGGGAAACGTTCTGCAAACACAAACTATTCACAAAGTAGAGGGTGCCAAGCTGACTCATAGAGGCTTTGGGTATTGCCTCAGCTGAATTTGAAGTGATATTTTGTGCATTTTGGGACAGGCTTTCTCTTGTAACTCCTCTCCTCTCTGGCCCAAAGGCGGAGAGCTCCATTCTTTCTGCGCGTGTTGTTTCAGACTTGTGTAACTGCTGCCACGACTACAACATCATGGTATAACTTGGCGTCCGTCCGCGCTCTGCTGCTGTCAGATATAGACTAGACTTTGTGAAGCTGTGTGGGGTTAGTGATGTAATCTTCCAAACAGCTCTTTAACCTGAATGATGGGAACTGATCTCATTACATCTGTAAAAAGGTCTGATGCTTTTGTTCTTTCTGGAAGTGTTACGCCTACTAAACAAAAGAAGCAGTGTAGCCAGCAAGCACACACTGCAAAAAGTCATATCTTAGTAAGTTAAGTCATCTAGAAATTAGTTACATTTTCCTGAAATAAGTACATTTGTCCTTGGTTTGAGAAACTAATTTCAAGATGCTTGTCCATGGGGCAAGATTTTTACACTAAAATTAAGAAGAACAGCCTCAACACACTCAAAATTCAACAAAAATAACTTGAAATAAGATTGTTATTGGTGTTTTGCCTAATTCAAGTGTAAAAATCTTGCCCGATGGACAAGCATCTTGAAATTAGTTTCTCAAACCAAGGACAAATGTACTTATTTCAAGAAAGTTTAACTATTTTCAAGATTACTTAACTTGCTAAGACATGAGTTTTGCAGTGCACTGAAAGCTTTTTTCACTACGATTACTTGGCTTGGCTGTTGTAGTCTTCTGTAGGGCTGGGTAACGTACATTTTTTTTCCGATTATTCCAGTACTTCGAGTACCGATACTTGGTTTACGATACCAGTACATGAATGTTTTTTGATACCTATAGAAGGGAGCAACGAAAAGGTTAACGCCCCCTTTTAGGGTAAACCCAAGTTCCATTGAGATGAATGTGGAAACATCTTCACATTTACATCTGAAAAATAAAATGTTTGTTTTTATATTTTGTCTAATATAAATGAGTTTTTTTTGGCTTTCGAAGCTTCACAGGGAGGATGAACGGGAGCATGGTCCTGTTGTTGAGGACATGATGGTGTGATGTTTTTGGAACTAAACGTTGCTAAGACTAAAGATATTGATATTCGGAGGAAGTCCACATCACCTCAAGCCACCGTGATCAAGGGTCAAAGGTAGAGCTTGTTGAAAATTATAAATAGTTGGGAACGCTGATAGACAGCAGGCTGAACTTTAATGACAACACAGATATGCTGTGTAAGAAATGAGACATAATGAGACTGTTTTATAAATCTTGTGTGGAGTCAGTGCTAACGTTTTCTATGATGTGTTGGTTTGGGAATCTCAACATCAAATCAAAAAAGTCACTCAGCAGAATTGTAAATTTGAGTGCTGAGATTTTGGGAGCTCCTCAGCCTCCACTTCCTGACATGTTTTCTGGACAGGTGATACGGAAGGCTCTGAGCATTCTGTCTGATGAATTCTGTTACTTGCCTTCTGGTTGGAGGCTCAGGGCTCCCATGGTGAGGAGCAATAGATACAAAGACTCCTTTATACCTGTAGCCTTCTCTATTCTAAACTCTGGCCATAGAAGGAGCACACAGGCATTGACTTCTGTATGAGGGGGAATAGTTGTTGTTTTTGTCCTATTGTTGGCCAAAACTGGCAATGATTGTTGTAGTTTGCACTTTGGCACCTTGTTGGACTGTAGAATGTATGATGTTTTTCTGTCATGTTTTATGATCCTTGAGCTGAAAAATTAATTGCCCATTAGGGACATGAAGCAAAGTGAAGTGAAGGACAGTTCATTTTTGAAAGTGGGCTAAAATTAGCAGGAAGTTAGCATGTTCGGACTCATTTTGCTACTAGCAACAAAGCCGTCATGGACAGACAAGATAAGGATTACATGAATTCACTGCCAATGGCTGAGCGAGATTGCTGTGTGAAAAAACTTGTTTCTTTTGTTTTTATGTTTTCATATTTAAATTAAATACAGCTGAATACACTTTCTACTGCAGCATTATTTAGTAGTACCACCAGTTTATTTTTTTAAATTTTTTTTTAACTTTTTATTTTGTAGTTTTAAAATTATGTACACAACAGAACGTTAGACAAGACAAAAACAAAACAAAAAAATAGGGGGGGTTAAGGGGGGCACTGATCACAACAACATATCAAACAACACGCCAGACTCAGACAAAGATGGGGGGGATAACATGCCTCCGGTCAAAGTCCAACCACCTGGCCCAGCGCTGAAAGTATACGTTACCCTGCAGACGCAGAAAGAAAGTCAGTCTCTCCATCGAGTGTACCTCCTCCACGATCTCCCGAACCTAACACAAAAATCTTCCAATGTCTCATCCAAACTCCAAAAGTATGTGCTGTTACTATCAACTCAATATCACTACCTGACCGTTTTAAAATCCCACAGCGATTATTGAGACCGACCAAAGTAGAGATGGATTTCCATTCAATTTCAATTCAATCGCCCATCCCTAAGTTATGCTAAGTGTTTGTCTGTGAAGAAGAGCTTATACTTTACAAAGAGCTACACAGAGGATACACAAATGGAAGTATCTGCATATGTCATATTCTGAAGTTTTCACAAAGGCATTATCGCAGGCTCTGATGTGAGAAAGTGATTTAGCAGAATCCATTAGTCATGCAGCAGAATCCGGCGTCGCGTCACTGTGTGTAGGTGTAATGTGGGGCTGACCGGAGTTTTCCTCGAACTTATCTGAAACCTGAGGCTGCGCTGACGGAAACTGGTGAGAGACGTTTTCCAGCCACCGAGGTTAGCAAGTCACATAAATCAAGGTTAGGTTCAAACAGTTATCTCATAAGGGATCATTCGTGTCAGACTTGGTGTTTCAGGCATTTCTCCATCTGTAATTGTGATCATTTTCTGCACGTGGGGAGTCACTGTGAGACTGTGGGCTGTCCTGACCAAGACCAAGATGATTCAGGAAGTGCTGGTTGAAGGATGGGTCAGATCAGATTTCCATACGGGAGCAGTATCATTTCCAAATGCCACTTTTGAGCTACGAGGCTGCACCATTGATCGATATTGAACTGACATCGCAATTAGAAATGTATTTATTTACATATTTGACCTTCATTTAACCAGGTCTTTCTCTCTCTCTCTCTATCTATCTATCTATCTATCTATCTGCACTCCTCAGTAACCACAGATCTGTGGGAGAACTCGAAAGTACAAAAAGGAATCTTCAAATCTTCAAATTTACAGTGACTTTTAGGGCTGTGTACCTTTGAGAACCTGGCGATGCGATACATACCTCGATACACAGGTCACAATGCGATACATACCTCGATACACAGGTCACAATGCGATACATACCTCGATACACAGGTCACGATGCGATACATACCTCGGTAACCTACAGTTCAGCGATTAATCGTTTGGCTGTATTTTTAAAAAACCTTTAGCTACATGAAGCTAAAGAGGTGCTGTTTCAGGACGTCTTTATAGAGTAAACTTAAAGGTATTGTCTGTAGGACGCTCTTAGTACAAGTTTCACATGCCATTCCTCATTTGAAAGCTCAGAACCTCTAAAATTCAGTCTTGGATTGTAAAAGTGAGAGAGCAAAAGAGTCCTCATTCTACTCTGTTTAGAATATTGTCTTGGATTTACCTCATATTTACAAAAAAAAACTACTATACCCTATAGGCAAAAATTCTTCAGTCTTCATCTGTACTCTGTAGTTGAAGTGCCTACGATGGACAACTCCTGTACGACTGAGAACCTACACAAACGTATTACTATACCCTATAGTTTTAGAGACAAAATACTTTCATCAAAAATACAAAGTTTTTTTAAACTTTTGATTCCCTTAATTGATGTTTTCTCTTTTCCTGACAGCTCCCATCACCATGAAGTCCAGACAGTCCACGTCCCTCCTCTTGCTCCTCGTCCTATTGCAGCTCGCCCATGCCCAGTATGAATACCTAGGCTACCCCCCGAATCACCCCGACCCGGAGCACGAGCACTACCAGCCCCCACAGCTCTCGGCCGACGTGCCCAGGATCCAGCTGCGATTGGCGGGCGACAAGCGCAAACACAACGAGGGCCGCGTGGAGGTGTTCTACGAGGGCCAGTGGGGGACGGTGTGCGACGATGACTTCACGCTGCACGCGGCCCAGGTCGTGTGCCGGGAGCTGGGGTACACGGACGCCATCTCCTGGTCCCCGTCGTCCAAGTACGGCAAAGGGGAAGGTAAGGGACCATGATTATCTATGACTATTGGCTTGTTTGCGTTGTGTTTGTTTCTTGTTCTGTCTGTTGAGATTCTCTGTATGTTTTCATGTGGGTGAATAGACTATAAATGTATTTTTATTATTTATCCATCCATCTTTTTCGTCCGCTTTATCCGGGGTCGGGTCACGGAGGCAACAGTCTGAGCAGAGATCTGTCTTCTGCCAGCCTGTCTTAGGTTCTCCTTCCAAAACCCGAACCCGGAACACCTCTCCAGGTTCAGGGAGGCGACCAGGAGGGTTCCGAAACGGATGCCCGAGCCACCTCAGCTGGCTCCTTTCGACGTGGAGGAGTAGCGGCTCTGTTCCGAGCTCCTCCCGGGTGACTGAGCTCCTCACCCTATCTCTAAAGGTGCGCCCAGCCACCCTGCGGAGGAAAGTCATTTCTGCCGCTTGTATCTGCGATCTTGTCCAAATCTCATGACCATAGGTGAGAGTGGGAACGTAGATTGACCGGTAAGTCGAGAGCTTTGTCTTTGGACTCAGCTCCCTCTTCACCACAACAGTCTGATACAACGACTGCATCACTGCAGACGCTGCACCGATCCGTCTGTCAATCTCCCGCTCCATCCGTCCCTCACTGAGAACAAGACCCCGAGATACTTGAACTCCTCCACTTGAGGCAAGGACACTCCACCGACCCGGAGAGGGCAGGCCACCTTTTTCCGGTCGAGAACCATGTGATTTGGAGGTGCTGATTCTCATCCCAGTCGCTTCACACTCGGCTGCAAACCGCTCCAGTGCACGCTGAAGGTCTTGGTTTGATGAAGCCAACAGAACAACATCATCTGCAAACAGCAGGGATGAAATCCTGTGGTTCCCAAACCAAATCCCCTCCAGCCCCTGACTGCACCTAGAAATCATGTCCATAAAAGTAATACATTTTATAATTTTTTTTAAAATCTTTGCCTGGTGAGTTATGAGAGAGCAGACTGTGAGCTGGGCAACCAAGCCCAACTCAGTACTGGTCTTGCTCAAACAAAATTATTTTATAAAATGTATAAATATTATAATTTTGTGTTATTGTTCTAGATCAGGGGTAGACAACCACTATTTTAAGAGCCACATGTGGCCTTCTTTTAAAGCCTCTGGTGCAGCTCTCTTCATCTTTGATGGATGAAACATAAAAAGTTTCCTGGGAAGAAACCTACAGATTTACAAAATTAGCTTTTACAGTAACACAATACACAATAGGGAAACACATCTTATTTGTAGCTCTTTTCACATGACACATGTTGTCCAAAGCACTTTACACAGAGGAGTACTCCATGTTGGGTGGTGGTAAAGTATGTCTGCAGCCACAGTTGCCCTTGGGCTTATTTAAGAAAATACTATTATACTATTGTCTCTGGAATACAAGCTGCTTTTTCACAACATCCATCCATCCATCCATCTTCTTCCGCTTATCCGTTGCCGGGTCGCACGGGCAACAGTCCAAGCTGCCCGGCATTGCACCAGTCCCTTATGGCTCCTCCTGCAGGTGGTGGGTCCACAGGACGACAGCCTCACGACACTCCTCTGGGCAACGTAACAGTCCTTGATGGTCTCATCATAAGGGGCTTCTGAACCGCTCTTGGTCTGACCCATCACCTAGGACCTGTTTGCCCTGGGAGACCCTACAGGAGCATAATGCCCCAGACACAGAGCTCATAGGATCATTCAGGTGCTCAAACCCCTCCACCACGATAAGGTGGCGGCTCGAGGAGGGGCTTTTTCACAACATCCACAGAGTTATTTCACATTAGATTTGCCTGTTAATGTCAAATACTACGGTAGACTTCATCATCTTTGTCAGTAGCACCCAGACAGTATCCCGACATAACCTCCCACACGTATTTAAACTTCACTCCCAAACACTTTATACATGTTTTAGGAAAGTTCCCACCGCTGTACTTTCCCCCCAGTGGAAACACACCTTTTCATTTCTTTTTCGTTTGTTCTCCTGAAGGGCCCATCTGGTTCGATAACCTCCACTGCACGGGGAAGGAGAAGACTCTGGCCCAGTGCCCGTCCAATGGGATCGGAGTGTCGGACTGTAAGCACACAGAGGACGTAGGCGTGGTCTGCAGCGACAAGAGGATCCCAGGGTTCAAGTTCGTCAACTCTCTGGCCAATCACGTGGAGGTAAGAGCGAGGAGGCGGGACAGTGTGAGCGGTGTTGGACTTAAAGCTGGACTACTTTGACTTTTTCTGACTTTTTCTAAAAACTTTGCAGAAGCTTTTTGAAACAATGCCACAGAGAGTGTGCTGTGATCACAGCTAAAGGCGGCCCTCCAAAATACTAGTGTTTTTGTGGTGACATATTTTTGGGGGTCAGGCAGTGTATTTTTTCAAGAAAAAAATCCATCATCAAAGTAAATTTAAATAAAAACTTGGGGCATGTAGTTCTTCATTGAGACCAACACAGTATCGGTTTAAGTGATGCGCTGCGCTCACACATGGCTAACATGAGGAATAAGCTCTCGGCTAAATAATGCTAATGCTGTTTAGAATCTATATTCTCTGCTGCCGTTTGCTCTGGGACAGTTTGTGTGCTTCACTGTGGATAAAAGACGTTTGTCCTGTCGCTCTGTGTCCTGTGGCCTTTGTTACTAGCGGTGAGAATACTTTCACCAATCAATCAATTCATTTTTGTATAGCGCAGTGTCACAAAACAAACTTTACCTCAAGGGCTTCACATCCTTTCAAACATACAGTTTGCTCAAAAGTTTAAACTTATGTATTTCATAGAATATGAATGATAACGCCTTCATTTCACTCATGGTTAGTGGTTGTGTGAAGCCATTTATTGTCAAAAAAGTTTGTACAGTTTGTTTACGCTTTTCAGCGGCACGGTAGCAGAGTGGTTAGCGCTCTTGCCTCACAGCAAGAAGGTCCCAGGTTGGATCCCGGGTCAGGACTGGGCCTTTCTGTGTGGAGTTTGCATGTTTCTCCTCGTGTCTGCATGGGTTTCCTCCGGGTGCTCCGGTTTCCCCATCAACCCAAAACATGCACATTAGGATACTCCTCCTGCCAGGTGATTCTGACCATGAGCCTGGCTCTACATCTGGAGATGGGCCCCGGGCGCTGCACAGCGGTCGCCCACTGCTCCTTGACGGATTGCCCCAGCGGCATCGAAGGATGGGTTAAATGCAGAGGACAAATTTCCTCTTTCTTTCTTTCTTTCTTTCTTTC
The DNA here is from genome assembly GCA_900303255.1 of Lesueurigobius sanzi. NCBI lineage: Eukaryota > Metazoa > Chordata > Actinopteri > Gobiiformes > Gobiidae > Lesueurigobius > Lesueurigobius sanzi. Next base: position 136 of record OMNZ01098844.1, on the reverse strand, counting down.
TTTCTTTCTCTCTCTCTCTCTCTCTCTCTCTCTCTCTCTCTCTCTCTCTCTCTCTCTTTCTCTCTCTCTCTCTCTATCTATCTCTCTCTCTCTCTCTCTCTCTCTCTCTCTTTTTTTTTTTTTTTTTTTTTTTTTT
>OMNZ01098834.1:6190-20354 GCA_900303255.1 Lesueurigobius sanzi | reverse complement strand
AGTAGTGATACTGTATTACTAATTATTGTATTGTGGCATAATTCCACTTCGGGCAACAAAATGGCGGCCACAACTATCAATCAATCAATCAATCAATTTATTTTTGTAACGCCCAATATCATAACAGAAGTCATCTCAAAGGTCGGTATGGACAAAAACAAATCAATATCAGACATCAAGAATGATCAAAAATAAGGTGAATAGGGAACACTACAGGTGAATAGGGAAACAATTAGATTGAGTGACGTTAATTTGAAATGTTTGCTGTCTATTATTGGCATAAATATGAGAAAAAAATGAGTTGCAAGTTTTCTGTCATTTTATGTTTCCATATTAATGTACTGTATTTTTTCTGTATATTTTATGTGTAAAAATGACCAAAGTGACGAAAATCAAAAGAATAAAACCAGATTTTACTTTATGGTTTTATTTAGTTGATGCATTAGTTATAAATATTTGTTCATATGAGATTTTTGTTATCTTGATAAACTACTTAAGTGAATAAATCTTAAGTGAATAAATCTGTAAAAGCACTTGTAAATATATGTGGGGGGTGGGAGTTGGGTGTGTAAATTGATGTTTCTGTTTTTAATGTGTTTTTAATCTGTAAAGCACTTTGAGTTGCATCTTTGTAGGAAAAGCGCTTTATAAATAAACTTTGATTGATTGATTGATTGATTGATTGAAAAGTTCAAATGTTGCCTTGTTTTTTGGGATTAAAACCCCAAAAATCAGAATAGGAATTACATATTTAAAAAATCTCTCTGAACAAATCTTCAGAATATTGTTAAGTACAAGTCTGTAAAGTTTGGAGTCTGTAGGAGCGACTGAAGTGATCTCAATGCAAGAGTAAAGTGAAAACTAGCCAATTGTCCTCGTATTTTCTTCACTTGCTTGTCCCAGAGAGGATTTTATCATAATATGACATACAGCGTCTTGTTGTGGACTTCATGCACTCCACGTGGATACCAAATATATTGATATTTATGTCTGGATATGTGAGAGGAGCGAGAGTCGAAGGAAAAAGGCGCCGCTGGAATCATTTCCTGCATGGTCCGCAGCAAAACTTCATAAAATAACCATCGTAAAGGGTGAGTTTGGTCATCTTTCCACTTTAACATGGTAGCGACGATGTTTAGGGACCAAACTACACAGAAATCTCGAAATTGCCCACATGAAACGCATGAAATATCAATGGTTCCACCTGCTGTGTCTCGCCTTATTAAGCACAAATGATCCATTTTGACCAAAGCAAAGGGACCAGCTGCAAATATCATTTATCATTTAAAATGCACTAGAATACAGAAAATCCCTCTGGATTTGTAAAAAGAACTTCTCAGGGGAGGACACCCATATCCCCCAAAAGAGTAAGTGCCAGAAAAATAACTAAATAACTTCTGGCTATGCCCATGTATGGGGAGCATTTTTTTTTCAATATTCACAGTTGTGTTCAAATATTTATCTACTGTATTTTTCATAGAATATGAATGATAACACAAAAATATGTTTGTCCATGCATGGTTAGTGGTCTTGCGAAGCCATTTATTGGCAAAGAACTGAGTTTACTCTTTTGAAATCATAATGAAACAGAAACTACTCAAATGTCCCTGATCTAACGTTTACATGACCTTCAACAACTGCCAGGAAAATTGTTCAGGAGCAAAGAAAAACTCACCTCAGCTGAAATACAGGACTCTCTGACAAAAATTATGTTCAAGATGCACAATATGTAAACTTTTGATCAGGGACATTTGGCTAGTTTCTAGTTGAAAAATAAAAAAGCATAAACAAACAATATTTTGAGAATAAATGGCTTCATGCAATGACTTGGACCATGAGAGAAATAAAGGTCTTTGTGTTATCATTCATATTCTATGAAATGCATACGGTTATATACGCTCTACAGGATATGTAAACTTTAGAGCACGACTGTATATTGTAAAAAACACAAATACATCACCCGAGTCTATTAAAATGTTATCATGATAAAAAAAAAGAGGATATTTCATGTTATTTTCCGTCTTTGCACTTGAAGGATTTTCCCCGTTAAGGAGACTGTAAAACTTCTTCACCTCAACAAAGGTCGTGTATAGGAATCCAGCGGATGATTTGTTGTGTTGGGGACCTGGATGCCTTCATCTTGTACAATTAACACTGGACTCAATGAGGCAGGAGAACAGTTAATGGAAGTTAATGACCAGGACACTCCGAGTTCTGTGTGCCATTAGCCAACAGGCAGTCAAACATGTAAATGAATGTGCCGGCTTACCTCCATCGCCCTGCAACCGGCGACAAGCGCATTTTTAATTTAGGGCCCACCGAGGTGCCACTGTACCTCGCTTAAGTTGTCAAGAGTAAAAATTTAAAAAGGATTAGTCAGCTACGAGGCTTGTAAGAGGCGTTAAGAGGCTGGGAAAGAGCTAATCGTTCTGAGATGGAAGCTGTGGAGGCTGTGGCTGTGAAAACTGGCTTTTTAAGGAGGAAATAAGCGCACACGATGTTTGACGTGAAGTAGAGTAGATTTCTTAGCAAAATGTGGTGAGACTCTGCAGGTCAATAGGGGAAAATACATTTTGTGATATCAATTTGAAACCTTTGCTGTATATTACTGACATAAATATGAGAAAAGCATTGCCAGTTTTTGGTCATTTTGGTAAAAAACTGGAAAACGTTGCCTATATTTTGGGGAAATGGATAGAGCCAGGTTTAAATGTGTAAATTTGTTGATAATTTATGGTGTGTTCCAGTGCAGTGGTTTAGCTGGGGATCATTTTTCTGAGTCATTTTGAAGGACAGGGTTGTAAAAAATCTGTTGTGAGTTACTTTCAGCATTGATTCATCTCTCATTATATACTACGGCTGGGCAAGATGATGATGAAAATCCAATCGTGATTTGGTCTCCAGGACGATCTGCTTTTTTGGTGACATCGTCATATCGTGATTCAGTGTTTTTTTTAATGTTGAATGCAGCTCTGAGCTCTATGACATACTTTCTCCCCACTCATTGCTTCCACAGTCAGGATTAAACCAGAACTAAACCAGGAGAAAACTAGGTCTAAACCTGGTCCAAAATCGGAGAATATCACGGACTGAATCTGGACCAAGAAGTAAACCAGACTAAAGCAGAGACTGAAATCAAGGTCTAAACCAGGACCAAACTAAAAAGGACAAAATGGGGACAAAATGAAACAATGATTACCCTGGACTAAACTCAGGACTAAACCCATGAGCACTCAATTAGAAATAAACCAAGAGAAAACTGAGTCTAAATCAGGTCTAAAACAGGCCTTAACCAAGACTAAACCAGGACAACGCCAGGTCTAAATCCAAGAAGAAGCAGATGACTTTAGTCGGCTTTAAAAGACAATTTACAAATGAATTCTGATAAAAATCAAAACCGTGATTTTGATTTTTTTTGGCCATATTGCCCAGCCCTATTATATATATATTATGTAGGCAAAGATTCTTCACGATGGACAACTCCTGTACGACTGAGAACTTACACAGGCGTAAACAAACATGCTACCACCAAAAGGATGAGTTTTTATTGTATAATTTGCACTGTAGGTCCATTCACGAGGAAAGTCTCCACAGCTGTTCAAACTGGTCTGATCTGACAAGTTAATAAAGTTAATGACCAGCGAGAGCGGTGGAGTTGCAAGTCGGACATTTACCAGTTGCCTGAAACGCACCAGAAGTTTCAAAGATTTGCTCAGAGGTGAGTATCTTGTTTAGTTCGGAATAAAATATGACTATGATTGAATAAATCTGTAAAAATTCAAATATCACCTTGTCTTTTCAGGTTCAAAACTAAATAAGTCAGGCTAGGAATTAAATATTGAAACACTCAAGCACGCAAGCCTTCAAAATAGTGTTCAGTACGAGACTGGGGCGTTTGATGTTTGCAGGAGCTACTAAAGTGGAGATGTTGCCACAATGTGAGAAAAATGGGGATTGAAGTTACAGTTTATCATACTGTATGTGTCAGTTCTCAGTCGTACAGGAGTTGTCCATCGTAGGCAAAGATTCTTCAGTCTTCATCTGTACCCTGTTGTTGAAGTGTCAGATGTTTCGAAAGTCCAAAGATCTTCCTCAGTGAATAAAGACTTAAACATGTTGGTGTGACTCTTAAGAGCAAACCAGAAGGAGGACTTAACCTCTAAGCTACTAAAGGTTGGAAAACATCTTAGCCTATTCATACTTAATAATTCAATTTATTTTGTATAGCCCAGAATCACAACAAAGTCGCCTCGCAGGGCTTCACAGAAAATAGATGGACAATTTTAGACAATTTGAACAATATTAATAGTGCTTAGGCATCCCCTGTCCTTAGACCCTCCTTCACGGCAAGGAAAAACTCCAAAAACCCATTGGGACAAAACGAAGAAACCTCGGGGGGATCCACATGAAGGGGGAGAACCTCTCCCAGGACGGACATGCTGGATGGGGGTGGGGGATTGGGGAGAGGGGGGGTCCTTCCCATGACGGCCGCTCCTTACTGATGCTGCGTTGTTCCAATCGTATTTCGCAGGGAGGACAAGAAACCAGATGTGAATAGCAATGAACAGACATCAGGTGAGTTAGAGAGTAGGCTGATGGGGAAAATCTGAAATAGGGCTCGTTACCTCTCTATTGTCTCACCCTGAGCTGAGATCGAAACGTCCAACACTTCAACTACAGTGTACAGATGAAGACTGAAGAATCTTTGCCTACAATTTACCATATAGTCCTATGGAGAAACACAGAGTCAGCACAATAATGACTTCCCTTATTAGTATTAGGTCATTTGATTAAAGGTAAGAACTGCAAACTGCCCCAAAGGCTAAAAATTGAAAGGATTGCCTGCAGTGTCTCCACTTCACTCTAGATGTAATGGACTGCAGACACAACAGGTGAATGAATAAATATTGAAGATTAGGAACCGCTTCACTGGCTGCACATTCAGTTCAGTTGTTTTAATTGTAATTTCTGAATCCACAAAAAAAAAAGCCTCATATGTTTGAAAAATAAAAACATAAAGTCTAAAAATTGCTTGCATCTTTGTGATAATTGGTATGAAAAGCGGACAATTGCGTTCCGATGCTGAATGCTCGAATTGCCTGGATGTCGTGCCAAAATAGGTCCACTGAATAGCCGTCCAATGCGGCATGTGGAGTTGTAAAGCAAACTGGATTAACTGGCATTTTTATAGCAGAAAGCAGTCTCAAATGGCTACAGAGTTAACAGGAAAAGCCTACTCAGTGGTTGTTCATCTACTTTCCAGGGAATTCAATTAATCATGAAATGTCCAGCTGTAAATGTGCTCGCTGGTGCATTACTTTGCTAAAGTTGCTTTGTTTTTGAAGTAAAGTGGGACTTTTTACCTCAAGTAATGTAGTCGTAATGAGTTGCCATTTTGTATAATACAGTTGCAGCAAGTTCCACAAGGCTGCGTATATACAGTCAGGCTTGAAAAGTGGATTTGTGTTAAAGCCTGTGTACATATTTTTGTTTGTTTGTTGAGATTAATATTTCCAAAAACAGATTCAATAATAAGCCAAAGATTTAACATCTCATTACAACAATGTGCACCAAATGTCCGGACCCTTCGGTTGGGCAATAACTTACTTGAATATTTAATAGGACAAATTCACGCAGCTGTAGAAAGCTGTAAAAAATACAGTAAACTAAAAATATATATTATATATTTAATGTTTTTGAAAACTCCCGAAAGATCTATATGTGACAGAATCCTACTCAAATAAAGGGCAAATATACCTAAGAAAAAAGAAAGAAAGAAAAAAACGACTTCTTGAAAAAGGCTTGTTTGAAGGAACTAGCCATTTGTTTTTAATTATTTTAATATGCACAAGCCAAGCAGAATAAAGGCTTTTTTAGAACATGTAAATAGAGAGTTCATGTTGTGGGAAGAGTGCTTTGGTTTTTTGTTTTTTCTTAGAATTTTTTTCCCCCAACATCAAAGAGCACCTTCCCCACAAAAGCTATTTTTTGTGGTACAGAACTTTTTTTCAATACCTTGCAAATGTTTCCCTTGCCTTAAAAAAAAACATGTACAACAGGCTATATGTTGATGGGACAACCAGGTCATCTTCGCTGCCTGGCCCCTGTGCATTAACATCACATCTGTGTTTCTCTGATTTGTTTTCTCTGGGCCCGTTAGTCCCGTGAGGACTCCCAGACTGTCTTTCCAATGTATGGAATACATATCCTCCATGTAGAGTGTAAAGATGTTCAACATAACAAATCATTTTATTCTTTCATTAATTGTTTGGGTGTAGGACAAGCTTTTGCTTTTTTGTGTGTGGGTTTTGGTGGTTAATAAGGACATCCCACAAAGATACACACAATTTGTATAATGAGGACAGGGTCAAAGTCCTCAAAATTCTAACAATACTGGGTTTACAAATATGTCCTCGCAATGCATAAAAGACCTCAATAATACAGCTGCTTGTTACAGATCCCCAGTGTAATCAATAGAGATCGAGGATTTTCACATTTCTGTACTCATTCCTGCTAATTGTGGTGTCTACAGGTGCTACTTTGCTCTGTCAGGTGGAGAGGGGAAAATTCAAATGAACAGCCACTGCCGCAAATGACAGTTATTATCAATTTATAACTATGATTATACCATTATCGTTTCAGCAGCACGAACAACTTCAAGTGCAAGGTTCAACGGACGGGAACTTTCTCAGTAAATGGTTTTGCTCAGGACACGGAGTGCTATGATTAGCTCAGTCACGGTTCATAGAGACACCATGTGTGACAGCTCAGTCAAGTGGAAGCATCTATGACTGAACTGAAATATATATTGTTAATACTTTGGTAGTTAAATAATAAGTAGGAAAAGGTCATGATGTAGTGACCTCATAATTCTTAAGAGCAGACATATTTTTCAGGTTTTAGGCCAGTGTGCGCTCTTAAAACATGACTGATTCAATGTTTCTCTATTGAATTATCTGGAACATTGTAAATTCAAAGTTCAAAAAGCAGTTTTCTCACGCAATTTCCACTCGTATGTAACAATATCTTATAGGTTTGGTCAGAGGGATCTACTTCCTTAACCTAGCATGTGATGATATGCGTAGCTCTCAGATTTGAGTTCTACACATCATCAATCTGGGATGGCTCTAGTTCAATCCGCTCGTGAAAGGGAGGGACCGTTACAGCAATACTTCAAGATAATTGGGTGAAATACCCTTTAGTACTCGCCTACTGTCCTCTTGCCAAATCCAGACGGCTCTTTGCTCCCTTTTCGAAGCAGAAATAGTCGGCATTTTAGCAAAAATAGAGTCAATTGCGGCATCAAAAAGTAAGTCCTTAGACGTAGCCATGTTTGTTATTCTTCATACCAACATGTCCCGCCTTCAACCCCAATGCAGGCACGTCATTGGTCCGCACAAATGGACGAGTCGAGCCGAACGTTAGTGATTGGACTCTTTCAAGATGTATTTGCCAGGGTTTGTGAAATCACAAATCTCACAGGAATACATCTTGGTGACTACATCTTAGCCTGAGTTTTGAACCCAAGACATTGTAACTTTTTTCCCCCACTAATAGCTGTTTAATCAAAAACTATACAAGATATACAAAATACTCTCAAAACAAAACAAAACTAATATATCAATAAAATAAAGCCATACATTTACCAGGTTGTATCAATATTTGGTCATCAAAAAATAGGTAATTTTGTGAAGTTTTACATACTGTGTTTTGTTATGAAAGCTTTATCCTACAAATACATTGTATCTCCAACAAAAGGTTCAAAGTAATATCTTCACATGCAGTGTCTCACCTTAGTCTAAAGTGAGTGGGGTGTATTCCTTTCGGGGTTGCAAATGCTAACAGAGGTTTAAATGGGAACCCTGATTAGTATGTAAGCACTTGTTCAACTGTGCCACTGTATCTTTCATTTTATTGTTTTAAGTAATTCCATGTACTTCCATTCAATATTTCCTTGAGTAAAATTCAACATGGGCTCTGCTAAATCAGGAATGCCTGTATTTCGCCCTCTAAATGTGTTTCTGTAATTCAAGTGACCTGCTTCTGGTTTGGTTCACATGCGCTTTTTGCCTGACCATCTGTTTGGTCACAACCACAATCCGCTGGTCACTGAAGACCTGCAATTTAGGTCCAGCCAGTGCACACCAAAGCAGCCATGAAAAATTGTGTTTATGGGAACAAATCGTCCGACAAATATTAAAACTCAACTCAATCATAAACCATCACACAAAATTGCTGCCTTTCAGTATTGTTGGGAAACCTTTCAGAGTGTGTGCGCTTTGTCCATTCCTGTCCTCAAACAAAAACAGCTCCTACAAAGTGTAATAATTTTGGTAACTTTAAGACTTTCCTTCCGAACAACACTAAAGTGATTCATGAGGTCAATAGGTTGCGTTCATGTTCTGGAATTTGATTTCAGTTTGAGGGCAAGTGCCATTTCAACTCTATGGGAGGGAAACAGTTTTTAAAAGAAATTTCACAAAAGAAAAAGTTTTTCGGACCCTTCTTAAGGTCCTATCTCACCGGCCTGGAGACTAGTTCGCAACCTGGAGGAGACTTGAGCCTCTGCTGGCCTTGGAGACTTCACCGAGACGTCTTCGAGACTTCTACCCCATCAATCAATCTTTGTTTATAGAGTGCTTTTCATACAAGAATGTAACACAAAGCGCTTTACAACACGGCATCAATCCCCATACCCCATTCAACCCCCCGACTCCCACAGACACTCAGTCACACAAAGCCAAAAGGCACACATTGACCCCCATGCACCCGACTAACACGTGTACCCACGCATCCCAAGAATCATTCCCTCAGGCAACCAGGGCCCTTTAGTCTCAGGATAGGCCCTTTAGACTCCGGGAAGTCTCCACCGGTGAGATACCACCTTTAGATAGTAACGATTGGACACTGACCTTTTTGGGCCGGGTTCAGTGAAAAGTAAATTCTAAGGGGACGGAATATCTAATCAAAGGTTAAACCAGGACTAAACCAGGTCCAAACTAGGACTAAAGCAGGACTAACCCAGGTCAAACATCACAGACTGAATGAGTCGCTGGTGTTTCAGATGTTAAAATGTTTATGTTTCTGATAAGAGCGACTTTACTGGAGCTTATTCATTCACCTCCTCTATGTTACTGTGAAAACATGTGTTTAAACCACTATTCAAAAAACCTTTACATTTACTTCTGTTCCAAAATGTAGCATAGAAAGCACAGATTCCAGCTCTAAAATGTAGTGAAGTAAACATATTCAAAGCATTCTTTATTGCCAGTGAGCCTCAAATGATCTAAAACGCTCCATTTCTTCAAAAACCTGAGCCACAAGAAACACGCCGCGGCGTCTCACACAAGCTATATTTAAAAAGGCTAACGCTGAGAAGCCAAGTGGAACAGACGAGGCTGGAACTGGTTGAAGGACGCACAAGCTTTCATTGCAACAGGGAAAGTGCCAGTGGATATTGGGGGGGGGGGACATCAAAAGGAAGAAAATACACGCAGAGAAATAGAGGGGTTGAGGGCGAAGACATTGTTTTTGTTCGGTTTTGTAGTGAGAGTTCAACCGTCAGGAATAAAGGAGAGGCGTGTTGTATCGCTAGCAGGTCCGTGAGCCTGTTGAGAAGTGATGGAAGGACACCACACAGGCGTAAAAAGATGAAAACGTGTGAGCAGAGAGAAGCCGTTTTCTCAGAGTCAGTGGTGGAAGAAGTACACTATTGTGTTACTGAAGTGAAAGTAGAGATACAGGAGCAATCATATTCAAGTTAAACTCAAGTAAAGTACTTTATAAATAATAATCAGCAGGTTGCATATGCCTATTTCAGTTTTCAGAGGACCAATACAACTCTATGGGAGAGAAAGAGTTTTTGAAAGAAATTTCCAAAATTGAAATTGACAAAATACAGTACTTGATCAGTATTTGATGGCTGAAAGACCTTTCCACTGGCCAACATCATGCACGTGTTTTTGAAAATTGCCACCACTTTTGAACACCTTTATGATAAAATAAATAGCCTTTAGTCCATATTCACAGACAAAGAAGACATTGCATTTTGTACCATTTTTTGTTTCATGTGTAAAAGCCCACTAGAGAGAAATTAGCCGTAACCAAGAACATTTTGAGGCTTTCCGTAGTTGGCCACAGTAGAATTCTTAGCTGCCCTCAACCTTAATTTTAGACTATAGGCTCTTTAGGAAGTTGTGATGCCATGTGAACACAACCTACATGATGTTTCTGATCAGAATGACTTTAATGAACCTTAGGATTGTTGACTGTTCATTATAAAAGAGGTCACTGTGGAAATAAATGTGTTCAAACCAAGCTTTTACTTTCAATCCAGTTCAAAAACGGCATGGAGTCGAAAGTACAGATTCAGGCTCTAAAACAGTGAAGTCCAATTTAAAGTATTCATCATAAATTGTGGCTGTAGCTAATTACCGGAGTCTTTATTATGCCTTTAGGGAAATGTGTTGCTTCCTGCATTTGACTCATCTTTCAATGCCACGAGGACGACCTGTCAGCGCACAGCCACAGAGCAGCTCCCTCGGGGACCCTTCACCTTCTTATGCCAAGATCTTAGACAGGAAGTACCCCGTCAGCGTGTACCCCTCAGTGCCTGCATGTGTTACTTTGACAAGGATAGCGAAGCACCTGGAGGAAAAACCCACCCAAACGCAAGCTCCCTGAAAGAACTAATAAAATGTGGCAGGTGAAGAGGGGCACTGGCCACTTTTGCTTCTAGCCCTGTACACACAATTCCTCAAATTTAGGAAACAATGCTATATTCACTACAACTACAACAAAAAATAAGAGTTAAATTAGCCCAGAGCAAGGCCGCATAGTGTGGCAGTGTGAATAGGATTGGTTTAACTTTAAAATGTGGTGGACAGTTTGGTGTTACCTTTATAACGCAATAAACAACCAAAGTAAACAGGATAGAAAACTGTGGAAATGATTGAAAAATTCCTACTCCAGTTATCGTAGGTAAATATTCTTCAGTCTGTTCTCTGTAGTTGAAGTGTAGGACGTTTCGTTCTTTATCCAAAGAACTTTATCAGCACTGAGCAATGAGCATACTGGCTGCTCGTGGGTGTTTTATGAAGAACTAGTGGGAAGAGTTTATCTGTAAGACCTACCTCTCTTAGTTCTAGAGATTGGAGAAAAACAACCTGCTCGTTGCCTTCATATTGACTTACCTTTGTTCTGAGGCTGCTTGTGCCTTTCTATGGCCCTGCCCTGGTCTCAGGCCCAGCCTCATTAGCATGACATAGGGATGTTTTCGGCCGAAGTGTATTATTGTAGCTAAGTTAAACCGAAGTCCCCATTGTGGTTCATGGATGGATTCTTTTACTCTGCGCTCAAACCATCTATTTTCTTTTGCTAAAATCTTAACTTCACTGTCCTCAAATTAGTGATTTGTGGCTTTGGATTCATTTTCTGGAATCACCAGTAATTCTGCGTTTTGAGAGCGAAGCGCTCTGTTTGGCTGATATGGCACTAACGTTTCTTGGAGATAAATCAGAGCCAACCCTTTTATGGCCTTATATGTGAGAAGGAAGATTTTAAATTTAATTCTAAACTCAAGTGGAGAGACTTCAGCACTGGAGTTATGTGATCTCTTCTTTTAGTCATTAATATTCTACCAGCTGCATTTTGAACGAGTTGAAAGCCCCTTTTCGGACACCTTGCCAGCAGGGAGTTACGGTAGTAGTAGTAACTTTGATGAGACAAACAAATGTGTTTGTGTTACTTTTAGACAAGACTTTTTTCTTTGCATTTTTCTTCCTTGCAATAGATTGAATAAACTACATTCCTCCGTTTATGGCTTGGGGTTTTGTCTTTAGGATGGACTAGTTTTCCCTCAATGTGTTCATTATGTTCCCACAAATTCTCGAGTCGTATTTTGCATGGTATACCTTCTTTAATCCAACCATGTGACGTTGCAGGTTTTTCCTGTAAGTATTACATGGAAAGGAATCTCTAAATGCAGGGAGAATTAGAAAAAGAACGGCTCTGCACAAATGCATTTCTCCTTCTGTATCGGGGGGATTTGCTGAGTGTTAAATATGGCTTTTGCGGGAGGAGAGAACAGCATGACAGAGCAGAGCTACGGCACTTACCAGTACAACAAACATGCCTCCTGCGTTTTAACTCGTTTATTATTCATGAATGTTAAATATATACCATTGAACATGACGGAACATGCTCTGTGCCGCGCAGGCTAGGTCTCCTGAATGCAGATTTTTATCCTACTCAGGGCACAGGCAGCAAGGTCGCGCTGAAGTGTAGATACGGTGGACGTAATGCTGAGTGGATGACAGCTCTGAGCAGGCCTGGTGTATGGGGTAAGGTCATGTCCCAGCAGGGCCGGAGCAACAAGGGGACGGCCAGGGCGAATGATGTGGAGCCCAGAAGCCCCAGATTTAAAGGAGAACTATCAATATATGCATTTAACTTTTACACTATGGAAACATTGTGTAACATATAGACATTGTTTTTATTAGATGCAATGATACAACACTTAACGGAACTATTTTCAGTGCAAAATTTATTAGATTTCAAAACTTGCTTACCTTTTGTGCAACTGGCTCTAAGCAAAAAACATGATTTTTGTGCTTTTTAGTGTCCTATATCGCTTTAGCAAAAAGCCTAAGCATATCATCTGCTGTAATGGATTCATGATGGATTTAGATTTGGTGTGATCTTTCAAGGACTTTTGGCCTTGCCTATGGAGCACACACAGGCCCAATCTGAATTCATCAAATTATAGCATCTAACTCCCAACACTAGCTCCTATACCTTTACCTTTCGTGGAGTAAACATTTAGATCACTACACAGTTGGGAGCAGGAACTACAGCTGCGTTTGTACAATCCGATCGTCCTCACTCAGCGGCGGAAACAACGGGGGAAGTTACGTCACATCGGCAACATCTGATGAAAAGAAACTACATTTCCCACAGTCCAGACGACAGAAAATGTCTGTATTCTACTACACGGTCATGACTATGATTGTCAACAGGTTTTCAATATTATAAACCTCACGCAATCATCACTGACTCTGAAAGCTTCGAACATGAGCCACTGTAAATATGAAGCCAGACAGAAAACAGACAGCTCTATCACAGATATAAGTGCTCTGGACAAATTACACCAAATCCTGTGCTTTGGTTCATCATCAGAGCCGTATTAAGGCTCAGGGAGCGCTACTCTTCGCATGTTATTGATCGGAGCTTAAAGCATGTGGCTAATTTGCAGATTAAGCTTTGATTCTAAACAAAATAAGTAAGGAAACTGCTTCATTTGGTTCATATACTGCAGTGCTCTTTAAAGAGGGAGGCTGCTCTGTGGAGACTATTCGGTCACTTTTATCAAGTTTGGCTTGTGCAGATCATTCAATCATGAACCGTGTCCGTGCAGAGATCATAAATTTTCGAAAACACCCAATTGTCAAAAAACAACACAAAAAAACACTTGTGGGAACAGCACAAAGAATTGTGGGATGCCTCTTACCTGCTAAAGAGGCTATTTTAGAAAGCATACAGGCACCTTTCCCTAGCTCCTTCCTCACTGGCGGGACTTTTCAGACAGCACTTATCATGGCGGACGGTGACCCACATCCAGTTTTGGTTTAGACCTCTCACCAATCTGAGGTATTCAGACAGAGCCATACTGAATTGTAAGAACACTATGTTACAATGTAAAAGGTAGAGACAGAACAGTGTTCTTCCATACCCTTAACCACAGACAGCTGCAGAGATGTTACAATATTTATTGATTTATTCACAATGGAGTTTCTTCTTTCTAGAATTTGATGATGTCATAATGTCAGATGGAGAGATATGGCAGATAAACCATTAAAAGGAAATGTTCCAATAGGAAATTGACAAATGTTGAAGTTTATTTACAAAGCTGCCAGTCATATTTTGGCTGAAAGTCCTTTCATCAGAAAATTACACACACACACACACACACACACACACACACACACACACACACACACACACACACACAGAACTTTTATATTCACCTTTATATAAAAATAATTTGGCCTTGGTTCATGTGCTGAAAGAGAAGACATTGAACTCTGTGCCAGTTTTTGTCTCATGTGGATATGTCCAGTAATATAAGCCATAAACAAGTCCTGAATGCCATATTGCCACCATAGAA
>OMNZ01098833.1:0-11009 GCA_900303255.1 Lesueurigobius sanzi | reverse complement strand
TGTGGAACTTTTGATGAAAAACATCAACTTGATACTATATTAGTGTGTTTATGACCCTTTAGTGACCCAGTGGCCTACCAGTCACCTTCCTGGAGAGTCATAAAGGCTGCTGTGATGAAAAGTAAAGGTCGTCTAACCACTGGGTCACTAAAAGGTCAACAATGTACTAATATCAAGTTGTCTGTGTAGTGTGTAGGTTCTCAGTCGTACAGGAGTTGTCCATCGTAGGCAAAGGTTCTTCAGTCTTCATCTGAGCTTCGTCAGCACTGAGCAGAATTGACACACTTCTTTTAAGAAGAAACCAGTAGGAGGAGTTAACCTCTGAAGTTTGGATAAAGAGCGAAACGCCCTACACTTGAAGAGTTAATTTGCAAAAAAAGTGCCATTTACAAAAATCAACATTTGCTTGTGATTTTCCCTTTGTGTAGCTTTGTTTTTAATAACCAGACCCATATTAATGGATCAGACATATTAAGTTACTTGTTCTTGATCAAATTGATTCAACTTTAGTTTTACTTGTATCACCTGTAGAGTAAGGTGATAAAAATCTAAAACAATTTGGCAAAGAATTCAAAATGGAGATGTCTGCTTTTGCAAAAGAACTCTTCACTTCAATCAATCAATTTATTTTTGTGACGCCCAATATCACAACAGGAGTCATCTCAAAGGTGGGACAAAAACAAATTAATATCAGACATCAAGAATGATAAAAATCAGTCACACACAAATGAATGTCACAGCCAGATGTAATGTCCATAAAGAAGTAACTCGGACATAACAAGCTTAGAGTATCCCACATCCTTAGACCCTCCTCCACGACAACAAATTAGGAAACCTCGAGGAGAACCATTTTGGGCAGGGATCCGCTCCTATGGACTGATGGGCCAGAGGTGAGTCCAGAGGCCAATGTCCAGCGTGAGTTGCAGAGGCCATTAAACTGGGAGATGGCCTCAGGCAGACAAGAGTCCCGCAGCACTTCAACTACATACAGTATGAAGACTGAAGAATCTTTGCCTACGATAACATCAAGTTTGTTTGTTTTTCGCATAAAAGGAGTGGAGGAAGTGGTCCTCAACATTTGTGTCATCCTTCAACAGTGCCTCCACCTGTCAGGAGCAGAGGGCGACTGTAGTGCAGAACCCGAGGACCCCAGATCAAGAGCAGGAGCCAGGGTCAGGATTACCTAGGATTAATTCTGCAAACCTAAGAAAAAATACGTATTGAGATGTTAAATTTTTGTTATTGCCACCCACTATTGTTGAAGACAGAGCAGAAAAGAGTTAACCTGTGCTGGCCTAGCCTCCCTGGGGTGGACTGACTGCTTCTGTCGAGTCCATGTCAGTGACGACACACTGTGCTCTTCCACGTGAGTGTGTGACAGCTTCAGGATGTTTAGATAGACCGGTTTGGTTTGCCCCCTGCAAGATGGGATTTGCATCGAGCATGTGTTTACATAAATAATGTGAACTTACAGTACAGGGAAGCTTAACAGAGAATGGGTTTATCAATAGGATTAGAGATGCATGTAAAATCAGCATACAGTGTTCAATTTTCAGATTTTTTGCTACTGTTTTTGCTCTTTCCATCTTAGTTTTAACGCCAAAGTGAAAAATAGACCAAACTCACCTTTTACTATGTTCATTTGATGACAACTTGGGCTTCAAATTTTCTATGAGATCACTATTACTTTGCGGTTCCCAGCCATGTTTCCCACGCATATCCATTTACAAATATGACACGTTTGGTCAATGTGACGCACAGAATCCGCAAAACAGCGATACAAATAACCCAAATTATATTATAATATAGTCATGTCTTTTGTGAAAGACGCAAAAATCAAAAATTAGGTTTTCATTCCACTCAAAACATGGTGAAATCGTAGGTATTTCATGTACAGGTATATTCAAAAACAAGATATCCAGTATACAGTGCCATCTGAAACTATAGGCATTTTTTGTCGAAAGGCTTTTTTTTTCCATTTATGTCAGTAATCTACAGAGAAAGTTTCATATAGATATCTCAAAATTGTATATATATCTTTCCTATTAACCTGCAGCGTCTGGCCTTAAATAAAATTGACGAGGTCCATCAGGGTTTATAAACGGCAAAGTGAGGTCTGCAGAAAGGTTTGATGAGAAATCCCCTGACCGAAATTGAACTCGTGTTGTCACAAATTATAAATGGACATTATTTTGGAGTCGCACCCGGAGAGTTATCAGAGAGGAAACATTGGCTTCATTGTTCTGGGCTATTCCTGGTGGTTACGTAAGTGCTGCTTGGGATGCTCTCGTGTTGGAGCTGAGTGCCTGTGAATGGGCCGTCTCACCCTCTCACTTTAGACACATGTTTATTCAGCCATGACAGCCTCAGGCCAGCGACTTAGGACCTGGCCTTCCACTGCTCCGGTGAGGGAGGTGTTCAGACCGTGCTGGTTTGGAGATCAGGACAGTAGACAGTGTATTCTTTATTTCCCACTGATGTTCTGTTAAAGGCTTGAATGTAGTTATTTTAGCTCCTAAGATTTCGATAAAACTATGGGGAAGTCAGAAGTAGGTGAATTATTGAGGAGAATGATTCATGTGTATATGGGCAAAAAATTGGGGAGCTGAGTGGGTGAAGGGGAATCATTTTTGTATATATGGGCAAATACTTTTAATTGTATTTCATGTCCAGATAAAATGTGCATCCCACTCTGCTTTTTGACATTCTTGACACTGGCTAGGCAGAGGAGCAGCAAGGGGAGGGGGGCTTACAGAAAGTGCCTTGTTGAATCAAGAAGTACGCCGATGTTTTTGTTGTTTTTTTGTGCATTGTCACATTTTCATCCGGAAAAACAAAACAAAACTTAATATTAGAGCACATTTGACCTTTTAGTGGCCCAGTGGCAGTATAGGTGGGTGACATGGCACCTTCACTTTCCATCACAGCGCCCTTTATGATGCTCCAGCATGAATGTTTTTTTAGGTTGACTGGTTCCATCAGCACAGAAAACCTCCAAGAAACCTTAAAAAGATTTGATCACGGAGCATCATGATGAAAAGTAAAGCCTCCCATATAGCAACTGGGTCACTGAAAGTTCAAACCTGCACTAATATCAAGTTGTTGTTTGTTTTGGCATAAAAGGTCCAGCAATGCACCTCAGAGCAATATAGCATTTTGTAACCAACAACGTATAAGGTATAGTATCCAAGATTATTATCAAATACCCCCTCTATAAGTTCTCGTCAAGCTGACCTGGTAATGGTTATGGTTTCATATTGAAGTATCAGTGACTATTATAACTGTATTTGTCAAACTTTCTATTTTTCATGTCCTAAAGGGGAGACACTGCAGGTAAAAATACATTTTCAGGTTTTGAGCCATATTGCTCTCTTAACATATGAACTTATAAACAAATAAAGTAGTGGAATTGTTGCATAAATTCAACTTTTCTCAATATATACATTTTCTCACATTGTGGCGACAACATCTCGACTTAAAGGCACTATATCTGATTTTTCACATAAAAAAAAAAAATTACTAATAATGTAAAAGTCAGCGAGTAAAATATATTGGGTCCAAACACATTCCTAACTTTCCAAACACATTAAAATTCTGTTTCTTCTTTAAAAAATTTAAAAGCACATTTCACAACTGGCAGGGTCACTTTTTTGGTCATAGTCACAGAAATGCTAGAAAGCTAGCCTGCAAACCATGAAATTGACAATAAATGCTTTATATTTAGATGCACTGTATTATTTCCACAAATCTTTGAGTTTGCAATATACTACAGGAGAAAAAAATACATTTCCTTCCACTACTAGGAAAGAAATCAGGTATAATCTCAGTAGCACCTACAGACTCCAAACTTTCCAGTCTTGTACTTAGCAATATTTTGAAGGTTTGTTCGGAGGGATTTTTCAATAACTCCTAGCCTGATTTATTGAGTATTGTTTGTAACTAATATATCAACAAACTAAAACCATACATTTAAGCTTGGCTTTGTCCAGTATTTAGATTTCATCATCACAATTTTGGACATTTCCCCCTCATACTTATGTTAGCAATCTACAGCAAAGGTTTCCAATTGATACCACTCAATTATTCTTGTTTTCACCTATTCACCTGCAGTGTCTCGCCTTAACTGAGCTGCCAATCCCTGCGCATTCCCACATCAACTTCAGTGATATGAACGTAATAACACTTGATCACCTCCGAACATGAACGACCTCAAAGATCCCCCAAAACCTCCCAAGACAAACAGAGATAATTTGACAGTTTTTCCGCTCGCTCGGCCCCAGAATATGATCCAACGCAGGTGGAATCTGCCGCACCTGTCAGTCAGCGCTAGTGCACGGCGGAAAGAGCTCTGTGTTTACGCAGTCTGACAGACAGGGGAGACAAGGCCACTCTCACCTCTGTATCATCTCACTGAGGAGCTGTCATGTCCAACCCACACGGCTGCAGTTTAGAGAAAGAGATGGAGAGAGAAAGAGAGAGGGGGACAGAGGGAGAGCTTGGTTTAGGTTTGGGAGGAAGTTGGGCAAGTCGGGTCAAGATTCACGTCGAGCTCAGATTTCATGTATCTTATGTGCTTTTTAGAATTTAAATCAAATCGTATCAGACCATGTAAATGGGGGCGGGCAAAGAAAGTTATGGACTTTCTTCTCTTTGAGTCATTATTGGAGACTGGCTTGTTATTCTAACCTTCACATGTTTGTCTTAACATCTGCCTATGTTTTTGTTTGTTTTGTGCTATCTTTGACATATTCTAAAGGTCCTATACCCAATGTTAACCTTTTTTGCAATGTTTTAACTCAAAGGGGATTTTGACAAAATACCCTTTTTAGTCAAAATCTGACAAAGAGGCACTTTCACTATCATCCTTAGGCATCAAAACCCGACAGAGTATTTCCTTTTTCGTCAAATATTGAAAATTATAATTGACCACAGACAACATAAACCGATATTGACACAATGCAGACTGCATGCATTGGTCTTTTTTTTTTTAATTGCTGCTTTTACAATACTATCCATTCGTCCATCTTCTTCCGCTTAAATCTGTTGCCGGGTCATGGGGGCAGCAGTCCAAGTTACCCGGATAAACATTGCACCAGTCCCTTATGGCTCCTCCTGCAGCTGGTGGGTCCAAAGGTACTTCAACTCTGGGCGACCTAACCAGCCTTGATGGTCTTGTAACCACTTACTGGTCAGGCTGCTGATGTTCAATACAAGAAGTTGAAATACAGCCTGGTGTCCTCATCATTGTCTCCAGTGGGGTTTAGTCAACTTAAGTCTGCCCCATATGTTCCACCTGAATATTCATCCTGGCTCTAGTGGTGTTCTGGCTAGCTGCAAATATGACCCATTACCTTACAGTCCACACATTCAGAGTTATCCATCCAACAGGGCGGATATGGACAGAATGAGACCTAACACATAAGGCTGTGTGCTGTTTTGGACCATAACACAGCAAAAATCGTAGGTAAAGTAATTAAGTGTATTTGTTTTAAGGTTCAGTAAAAGTTTGTGGCCATTGTACTGATGTTGTGTCTCAAATTAACTTACGTATAGTTGAAAAGATGGGGAAAGGACAGACCTTTTGATCGGTAGGAAGACTATGAGGCTTCATGCTATGCTGTTCACAGGGCGCTACAACAAGACATGGTGTTTCCACGTATCATGGGTGATACACGCCCTTTAACAGGTTAATAAGGGACTTCTGAACCGCTCTTTGTCTGTCCCGTCACCTAGGACCTGTTTAACCATGGGAGACCCTACCAGGAGTATAATGCCCCAGACAACAGAGCTCCTATGTTCATTTGGGTGCACAAGCCCCTCCTCCATGATAAGGGTGGTTTGAGGAGGGGCACAATATATTCTATAAGGGCAAAAAAGCATTTTATCTAACAAAAAAAGTCAGGTATAGGACCTTTAACTGACCAATCAGGTGCTCCTAGTTGGCTCTGCGGTTGCCAACAAAAAGTACAATGTCAAAGTAAAGTAAGCAATACACCAATATTCATTCTGTTTACCTGCTGTGCAACGGGAAAGAAGACCCAGATTTCAATCACAGGTTTTTGTTTTTGTGGAATTTGAATGCTCTCCCCTTATCTGCGTAGGATTACTGCTAAAACATGTACATTAGGCTCTCCTGTGTGGCCAGGCCAGGACTCCCCTGAAAAAGGGATGCTGAATTCTAGTGGGACTTTTCTGGTTAGGTCCAATAAAAAGAAAATAGAGCTAAATACTTCATATTAGTAGTAAGCTTACTGTCTTTCTTATAGGACTTATTCAAGTGTTCTGTGGGAAATGTGTTTTTGCAGTCGGTTTATCATCTATTGCCAAAATTCTCCCACATATTAGTCATCATATTTTGGTAAAGAATAACACTGTACTTTTAAATGAGACTCTTCTTACAACACAACACTGATGCAAAGATATTTGAGGTTTTGGAATAAGAAGCTGTGTTACATTATTGTATGCTTACTCACATCTTAAGCAAATGGTATTTTGTCTTCTTGGCCACATCGTCACATTGAATATCTGACGCTTCTACTTGCAGCCGTTCCATAACCGCAAAAAGAGAAACCACATTACTCAGTGGCTGTGTTTACATGCACCAAAAACCTGATCTTTATCCAATTTCTGGAGTTTTGGTTGATTCAAAAATCAGCAAATGAACGTGACACATGCGAAACAACCTGGAGATTTGGATTCTCAGACGTCCATATTACATGTAAATGCAACATATCTGATTATTGGATTATCTAGTTACTTCAGTTATCTGATTTCTCTTGGCATGTAACCGTAGCCAGTCATCTGCTTTTTAGCAGCTCATTGACAGCTCGTTGTTACTTTCAAACCTGATTTAAAACATTGACAAAACTAATATGGAGAGAAGCTTATGAATATTTTAACTGTACAAAACATAAGCATCGAGAGCAGGGGTGGGGAAACTCGCCTGGCTCTTCATTCTGGCCCCCACAGCATGACCTATGTGTTGGTTAAAAGGGGGTGAATGAATGTTTTCACTGGTATAAAGAAAGATAATTCACACCTGCTGCTATGTTGTTGCTTTTGGAAATGTATTTAGGTGATCTATTTGAGAATTGTACCCACGACCATACAGTATTTACTACGACTAGTCCGGCCCACCTGGCAAGTTCAAGAACCCAGTGTGGCCCCTGCATCACAACGTTTGCCCATATCTGATCTAGAGAGACTATTATACTTGAATAAATATTACTGTGCAATATCTGTATTGCATCAGCACCGATGCTTAGATAATGGAGCTTCTTTATCAGAAACATATTGTGGTCTGGTTACAATTTCTTGAGCTCCATGTTTGTGATAACATAATCAATCTTGACCATCTTTGGAAATCTGTATAAGGGAACAGTAAATTTAGATCTCCTTGTTGCAGTACAGAGGGTACAGACATTTCATGAAAATCTACCTTTTGAGATTTTAACGAAGTAAGCAAATAGGTAAAGTTAAGTGCTTAATAATTGAATGTGGGTTTCACAGATTAAAAACCAACCAAGCTTCTTATTGCGACATCTTGAAACTAGCTGTGATTGAAAAAGGGGTGCACTGCAAATATTCCCTCAAAAGTCCATCCTTTTCTCGAACAATTTGAACCAGTCTTTCCAGATTGATATCCCTGTGCTATTGAATTTTCCACAGTAATATGAATATGGGTAACTTTGTTCCCTTGTCCCAAAACTACTGTATATTAGTTGTTCCATTTTTATGTATTCACACAGGTTAGTTGAAGCACCCCAATCTGTATTTTCTGTATTTTGTTTCGTAAGAGATATAAGACAGAGGTGCCCTCTATTTTCAAAGCTGACAAACCATGATCGGTCCTGTTCTGAGCCGCTGTGCACTGTGTAACTCACTCAAACTTTTTATTACAGCACAATCAATTTGTGAGCGTGCCAATGGCTAAAAACTGTTTAGTTAATGCCAGACACGGCAGGTGAAACCATCGATTTTTCATGCCATGGGCATTTTCGAGATTTCTGTTCAGTTTGGTCCCTAAACATCTTAGCTACCATGTTAATTTAGAAAAAAAAGACCAAAGTCATCCTGTTTTGTGAGCTGCGCGTCAAGAAAATGACTCCAGCGGTGCCTTTTTCTTCCACCTCTCGCTGCCCTCACCAACGGGTCCATTCACAAATATTGACATATTTCATATCCACGTGGAGCGCGAAAAGTCCACAACAAGACGCTGTACATCATATATGATAATATCCTCTCTGGGACAAGCCAGAAGAGATGATACACTGAAAAGAACTCACACATTCGCAGATGGTACAAAACTTTAAAGCCTTCATTTTTTCATGTTTTCACTTTACTCTTGCATCAAGACATTCACTTCAGTAGCACAAACAGACTCCAAACTTTCCAGTCTTGTACTTAACAATATTCTGAAGATTTGTTCAGAGGGATTTTTAAATATTTTTTGATTTATTGAGTTTTGAAACAAAAAAAGCAAGGCAAAATTTGAACTTTTACAGATTTATTCACTAAGAAGTAGTTATTTAGGACATTTCGATCTGAGTCCAAAGATCGTCATCAGCTTAAAGGCACTATACCTGATTTTTACCTAGAAGAGGAATGAAATGCGTTTAGTCCTCCTTTAGTATATTGTAAGCTCAGATATTTGTGGAAATAAAACTGGGCATAAGCATTTTGTGTCAATTTCATGAGTTTACAGGCTTCCTTTCTGGCATTTCTGTGACAATGACCCAAAAAAGTGACCCCGCTAGCTGTGAAATATGCGCATAAACTCATCTCTGTGAAGAAATGGGATTTTAGCAATACGTTAGGGAAGTTAGGAATGTGTTTGGACCACAACTATCAATTGAATTTACTCGCTCCCACTTTCATTGTTTGTAATAAAAAAAAACAGGTATAGTGCCTTTAATAAAGACTTGAGCACGCTGTGGGCCTCTAAAGAGTGAACCAGAAGGAGGAGTTGACCTCTAAGTCCCTCCTCTCTTGGTGCAAAAGGTAGAGGACTTAGAGGTCAACTCCTCCTTCTGGTTCACTCTTAAGAGGCCCACAGCGTGCTCAAGTCTTTATTAAGCTGACGACGATCTTTGGACTCAGATCGAAACGTCCTACACTTCAACTACAGAGTACAGATGAAGACTGAAGAATTTTTGCCTACGATGGACAACTCCTGTACGACTGAGAACCTACATAAACATAAAATGCTTTTTTTTTTTTATGAAAACATAAAATGACTTGCAATACATTTTTGTCAATAATATACAGCAAAAGTTGCAAATTAATATCACTCAATTTAATTTCCCCTATTCACCTGTAGTGTCTCGCCTTGAACGATAAAACATGAAATATGGATGGATTACTGTATAAGCCACAAATATCACAATATATGTCAACATTAAACAATATATTTTTTATTTCTCATAATATTTGTCTAGTTTAAAATGTCACTTGGAGCAATGCAGTGATCCATTTCCCAGCTGCTCCATTCATCTCCACATTTATAGAGTCCCATGGTTAGCCACACGTTCCACATCTCTTCACTTTGGCAGCGGCACAGTGCTGAGCGGTCACTCCTGTGGTCTCTCTGCTCTCCAGCCTCCACATCACTTGGCAGCGTCACCAAATGGCTTCATACTGTGGCCTTTCACTCTCTGGCAATCTAATAAATCTTGGTCAGCGCATGGAAATAAAGTTGTTGCGAAATGATTGGAGCTATTTATAGGTAAAATTGCTCTGATTTCCCAGCATCAAATGAGATATTGTCGGAATTGGAAGCTGGGATTTGCGTTCAAGTTGTCTGTCCTGGCCAGCTCTGGGGTTTCAGCATGAGCGCTCAAGATGATCAACTGTGAAGTACAATCTGGAGGGTCGTTGTTAGCAAATTGCAAAGGCTGCAGTTACTGTTGTGGCCAAAAGTTTACATCCCCTGGCAGCATGTCAGAATATGGATGATAACACTTTTATTTTACTCATGGTTAGTGGTTGCATGAAGCCATTTATTGTCTTATTGTTTGTTCACGAGTGAGGGACGGATGGAGCGGGAGATTGACAGACGGATCGGTGCAGCGTCTGCAGTGATGCGGTCGTTGTATCGGACTGTTGTGGTGAAGAGGGAGTTGAGTCGAAAGACGAAACTCTCGATTTACCGGTCGATCTACGTTCCTACCCTCACCTATGGTCATGAGATTTGGGTCATGACCGAAAGGACAAGATCCCGGATACAAGCGGCCGAAATGAGTTTCCTCCGCAGGGTGGCTGGGCGCACCCTTAGAGATAGGGTGAGGAGCTCAGTCACCCGGGAGGAGCTCGGAACAGAGCCGCTACTCCTCCACGTCGAAAGGAGCCAGCTTTCGGATGCCACCTGGTCGCCTCCCTCGAGAGGTGTTCCAGGCACGTCCCACTGGGAGGAGGCCCCGGGGAAGACCCAGGACACGCTGGAAAGACAAGGTCTTTCAGCTGGCCTGGGAACGCCTTGGGATCCCCCAGGAAGAGCTGGATGAGGTGTGCGCGGATCGGGAAGTCTGGGCATCTCTGCTCGGACTGTTGCCTCCGCGACCAGACCCCGGATAAAGCAGAAGAAAATGGATGGATGGATGGATGGCTGTTTGTTTACGCTTTTCAACTAGAATCTAGCCAAATGTCTCCGATCAAAAGTTTACATAATGTGCACCTTGAAACTTTTTGTCAGAGAGTCCTGTATTTCAGCTGAAATTAGTTTTTCTTTGCTCCTGAACCGTTGTTGAAGGTCATGTAAACGTTAGATCAGGGACATTTGAGTAGTTTCTGTGTCATTATGATTTCAAAAGAGTAAACTGCCAAAACGTCTTTGGCAGTGGAGCATCATAGTCCCGCCCACCAGCTCGTCTGTACACGCACGCGCCTCGGTGCCGGAAGTAATAATGCCATTCAAAAATTGCATAGACTTTTCGAAAAATTCTTATTGTACCAGTTTAAGAGCACGACAGAGGCTAATCAGCTACGTGCTAACTGCTAGCCATAGCGCGGAT
>OMNZ01098828.1:0-10207 GCA_900303255.1 Lesueurigobius sanzi | reverse complement strand
CCATGATGTTTCACAAAGAAGCAGTGAGGTTCAGGTGTGCCTTAAAATACATCCACAGGTGTGACTCAAATAAACTCAAATGTTGTCAATAAACCTATCAGAAGCTTCCCACGACATGCCATCATCATCTGGGCTTTCCCAAATAGTTTAATGGCACAGTAACCTTAGTGTATGTAAACTTATGACTTTCAAGAAAATAATAAAAAATTGTCAAAAAAATTATCTCTGTCATTATTCTGGCATTTAGCAAATAGAAATAATTTTGGTTATCCTGGTTGACCTAAAACAGGAAACGTTTATTTTGATTTCATGTCAAACAATGACAAAAAAAATGTGTATGTGTCTTTTTATACAGTGTATGTAAACTTGTACATGTATCTTTACCCCTGCAACGTCTTCATAGTAAAGGTTTTCAAATTTGTCAACTGGACTAGAGTTTTCTGTTCAACGATCTGCATGCATGGGCTCCTACTGTGTAATAAATATTCAGAGCAGTCTGTTTAATCACTGTTTTATCACTAATCTGTGATGGTAGCTGAAACATGCACCAAACTGTTCAGATAAGATGGGTAAATGTATATTTTGGTCCTACTCAAGTGACTAATGGGGTAAGGCAGGATGGGATTTTATCATATAACCTCCATATACTGTATAGGTAAAAGAAAAACTGCCATACATTTCTTTCTTTTTTTTTAGCTCATTTATTTATTTATTTTACAACACAGAAAAGGGAAAAACAAAAACAAAAAGGGGACACATAACACCACAATACATCAAATTAACCAGTATAAGGATGGTCTCTCTCAAAGATTGAAAAACTGTAAGACCGGCTGCATTACTCTATACTGCCCACTTGTGGTGCTACTATACAAAAGTGAAATTTAACACGTTGCAAGTACCATATAATAATAATTGGTTGAAAACAAACCATCATCATGCAATCTCAGGTAGATTATCAACGTATTCTCTTGGATGTGTCATCTCACTTGAGCCCTGTGACTGTAACTTGTAACTTTGTTGTCTATGTGTTGCGTCTGAATGTGTTCTCTTCTGTAAATGTATGTTTCTTTTACCTGCCTTAGGACAACAGATGCAATTTAGCTTTTCATGCTAACTGACAACTTTACACGGAGGCTTGAATGCTAACATGTCGATTAGTGTGCACTACCTGTCCTAATTCAAATAAATAAATATAATAATAATAATACAGTCAAACATCAGCCTAAGTATAATGGAAATAATACCTACAAAAGCAATAATGCATTGGTTTTATATAGTTGTTTTTTTTTATTATTATATCTCATCACATTCATACATAGGGTGATGTGATGGATGATGTGTCATGCCCAAGGACGTAACAACAGGGCCCCTGCGGGAGCCATTATTTGACTCCCCGACCTTCTGATCATTAGACGACCCACTCTACCATCAGTGCAGTGCAGGGCCTTTCTGTGTGGAGTTTGCATGTTCTCCCTGTGTCTGCGTAGGTTTCACCCGGGTATCCCCTACCACTAAAAACATGTACGATAGAACAGGATGAATGAGAGTGTTTGTGAGTGCGAGTGAGCCTGGGATAACAGATGGAAATTACCCCTTGACCAGAATCTCAAGTGTCTCATGTGTGTTCAGCATGTAATAAATAAATAAATAGAATTTTGTGTATAAATACATGTCAAGGCTCAAGAAGGCTAGGCAATTCTTCTTGGCATGGGAGGAAACCCATCCAGACACGGGGAGAAACATGCAAACTCCACACAGAAAGGCCCCGTCCTGGCCCGGATCGAACCCGGGACCTTCTTGCTGTGAGGCAAGAGCACTATCCACTCTTCCCTGTGATTAGCCAATACATATCTTTTTTGTAACTTTTGTTTTGACAGCTGCTCTGATCAACTGTGAACAAAAGGAGGAAGAACACCCTCTGCTGGCTAATAGCATAACATCATTTATACAGTTTTTACACAACAAAAATATGTAAGCTAAGACACATAAAGTAGATGTAAAAGCCTGAATAAAGAATAGTCTTTAAACATGTTCATCTCCAGGATTCACATCAGTCTTAAGTCTGTCTGACACTGTGCAGAATTAATGTGATGAGGATGTGGGACTGAAAGAACATAATGAGCTTTATAATTAGCCTTTGGGTGAGAGGCCTGGCCACTGGAGGTCATGCCCCTGCACCTGCTTTCCACAGAGTTAATGCAAAAGTGTGGGCTGGCTCTTCAGCTAATTCTTACCACAAATCGCACAGCACCCATAACACACCAATTGCTAGATCACTTTCCAAATGAAACCTGCAAACGAAAACGAGCAATTGTTTTGCTTCATCAGAACACATGAGGGACGCATGTGTTCCAATACTGTATCGAGTGGACACATGCTCATTAGTGTGGTAGCAATACCAGAAACCGATTCACACCCACGGAGCTCAGCTGGCAACAAGCTGGAAAGTTTATGGGTGTAGCCATCCAATAAAAGGAACTTCACATAGACCTGACCTGACTTCATTACCAGAATGTGTTGAATTTAACCAGTGCTATGTCGTCTTCATTGTACCACAGTGTGCCTGCAGTATTTACAAAAGGATGCCATTATCTAGTACACACACATACACATTATTTAACACTAATCATTGCAAGAGGCAATAATGATCTAAAACCCCTTAAAGACATTTATTTAAAGCCAGAGGAATGGATTTAGACAGATTCAAAACAAAGGTCAATAATACACAGCATTAAGGCCAAAATGTCTCTAAGAAAACAAACCAACACATAATAATCAAAAAATAATAATACTATTGCACCAGTCGACGTAAATGTTCATGATGAAGAAAACATATGAGAGTTTTGTAACGACGTGTTGTTTATGAGACGTGTCAGTAGTTTCTAGAGCTTGCAATAAGCCCCTCAATGCACATTATTACACTGCTCATTATTATTTCATATAGTTTACTCACCATTGGAGACTGTGGGGATGCAGCAGTATCGCTGGCTGTGCTTTTCCCGCTGTGGAATAAGCTTTTGTTGGTAAAATGCTGTGCACAAACAAATGCATTTTGGTTAAAAGGGTCTGTTGCTCATCACAAACAAACTCCCACTTATCTTGCATTGCGTCCTCGTTTGGAAACTTGAAATTGTGGCGTCTCCTTGACATCCAAAGAAACACTGTCTTTGTCATGACACTTTAATACTTCAGAAATAAAAATTAGCTGGTAAATGTTTACACAACGGCAATGAAAAAAAGCTAGCGGTGTGTGTTGTAGTCCATGCTTGTTTTCCTTTGAGTGAGGACCATCTGCCCAGGCCTGAGCTGGTTAAAAGGGACTCGGGGAGGGGATAATAGATGGGTGCAAATGGGGAATATCCAGAGCTCATAGGCTCAAAGGCAGGACAGTGAAGGATTCCTCAAACATGCACGAATTGCTCAAAAAACGCTCCAAGTATCTTACACATTGTAACCTGCATTAAAGCTCACAAAAGTCAATTTTCCAGTGATCACCCGGGCGCAGGCAACAGCAGGGGTGACATATGCTACAAAGGAAGCTGTGCCTGATGCAGAATCCTTTTCTACCTTGGACAGTAGTTTGTTTTAGGGTGGTACCAAGGGGCCATGGAAGCCTCGCTACCAGCTGTGCTTCGAAAAGGGTCTGAACACCAGGGAGCCACTGCTATGTTGGAGTTCAGGATCTATCTGATGCCCCACATTGAAGACCCTCGGTAGAAGATCAGTAGGGCCAGGTTCATCATCACCATCGGAACGATAAGAATAGTATGGAACATGAACAATTTACAGTTATCTAGCTCTCTACTTTTGGTTTGAGATTTGAAAGAAATCGGTCACAGGGTCTTGCAAGGTTTTATGGTAAGGTTTGAGGGACTGTGATAATAACACAATGAATATAATAATATAAATAATATAATAATATTTGAAATCTGAATTGGAATTATAGTATGGAAACTGGTATCAAGAAATACTTTTTGATTGGTCAGCTCTCCAGACAGAGTTAGAAACACAAAGACAATCCACAACACAATTTCATAAAAAGAGCATGGAAAAAAAACGTCCTCAATGCTTATCATCTGTGATGTTTAGTGTCATATAATTAAAACAGATCCCGAACACATGATTGCTTAAAGTCTGAGAACTGAGTGCTGCTGGCAGCTGAAACAATTACCTACATTGCACCTCACTCTGTCCAAAGACTATCCATTTCAAGCCTAGTTGAACATCTTGTAATTTGACCCCATGCGGGATAAAATGGAAAATGTTTTCACAAAGTAAGATTGTTGCCGGCAGTGTCCAAGCAGTTATTTCCTTTTGGATGGGCAAGTGGATTGTCCATCTGGAGGGAAATAAACGTCAATTTGTACTGAAAATTAGAAAACATAATCCATTTTCTTACAGAGAAAAGTAGCCTCAGGGAACAGTCAATACAATATTTGTCTATATAATGTGACCCTTTAGGTCAAGGGAACATCGACAGAACCACAAGTGACTATATTTACAGTTGAACAAAACATGTTGTCAATCAAAAGTGCATCCTGTACTCATTTAGAAGAATGTATTATCCTTCAATTTACTGTCCTATAGGATCTTTATCACAATGTTTAATAGTTAGATCATTTTGTAAGTTGGTATACTAACTCTCGTACAATCACTGACTTTTTCCCTGATGAAATCTAATCACTTCTTTGAATTAACGTATAGCATCAAGTAAAGTCCCTTGCAATAGATGTTTCTTTGTAACTGTGTCAGACGAAGACATGGCTCTGCACAGAGAAAAATCTTGTCTTTCCAAAAGCACAAAGCATAAGCTTAAAAGGCTGGTGTTATATCAAAATCGTCTTATCTGCTTACACACTTCCCTGCTGCTATGACTTTCACAGGGCTCTGGAAGAAATGTGGTCCAACCGTTCTGAACAGTCAACATGCTGAGGTAATAGTATAGGTACAGATTCAAACAAACAGACAAAGGGAAGAGGTGAGGTGCTCTTTGGCCTCATGTAATTTCCTGTTGTTTTGTCTGACAGTGACAATTTTACAACTTGACAATTTAAAATAACTGCCTTGCCTGGTCTGCAATGTACCAGAGAAAAGATTTAAAGGGGAGTTGTAAGCAGCCGCCAATGATTTAGTGTTATGTCCAAAAATGAAATGAAGAAGTAAATTGTTATAAACACAAGTGGGCTGTGCTCAATATATTGTTACAAAGTACTTGACGATATGCTTATCAGTTTCTTAGGAATATGTATTGCATTATGAACACTGTGCCTGGATACACTGGTTTTGGATATGTATCGTATCGTTGTATCTGGATACGCATCATATCCGTGAAGTTGTTGGCAAAACCTAGCCCTAAATCACAATCAAAATTTGAAACAGAAAATCTGGGAAGATAATCTACAAAATCTCTAACAAAAACTGCAGCACTACGTTAGGAGCTCTGTGGAGTGAGCCAAGACACCTCAGGAAATGCTAGGTTGGGTTTAAATGGAATGATACAGCATACCATATCTGAAGCATAATGCAATGTAACAATATATTGAAGGATCTTGCGATGGAACAAAATTGTTCATTCTCGAGAACTTTACTGACTGGATGATGCAACATAAAGCAAATGAATTATCAATATCAATATAGGGTTTAAGACCCTGATTAAACATAGAGCCAAATGCATGCTGGGAGAGTCAGGGCGTGTCCTAGTGGACTGCAGCTTTTTTCACTTGCCAAGGCTGGAGCCCAGGTAGTTCTCATCTGTTTTTACAGTTTTCCCAGTCGCCTTGGCACATTTCTCAGATCAGAACTGATATTTCCAAAAGTTTAAGTACATTTCTCAAAATATTTTGTACAAACAGCAAAATACAATATAATAATTACAGAATCACCTCAACATGCTTAGTTCATGAATCAAAAGCAAGTATTTCTGTGAGTGAACATGTCAGAGCCTCAGAATGCAGAGGTCTTTGAGGTTTGTTTATGAACATGGTCATCAAAATAATCCACTATATTCTCAGTTTATGCACTAAATTAGACTGAAGTTAGAAATATCACTTTACCATCGAAGTTGGACATGACACTGTTGGTCTGTAGAAAATAAGTACAACATGACATCACTGTTTGAATTGCTTTTCACACACCATTTATTGTGGTACAGTCATTACAGAAAATAGTATGGCTTTTCATGCCTCAAATATTTAAACACAAATAGTACTTACAGTTTTTCCCTGTCACTTTGGCACATTTCTCCGATCAGAACGGGTCAGTTCCAGTCGACTGAGGAACAGTTTGTACACAGGGCCATCGGGAAGCTGAACTCCCTGCCCTCCCTCCCCCCCTCTTCCCCCTCCCCCCGCTCCACAATCAAGGATGAGAGAAACATTTCGAACCATTCACATGCTTTTGACAAATAGAAAATCTTGAATCTTGAATATTTTCAAAACTGCCTGTACAATCTTCAAATCCTTTGGTCACTTTGGAAAATTAAAATTGTGTTGCTTTTTACACAAAACCATTTGAACATGACTTCCTTCAAATGGTTTGGTGCGATGTTGTGCTGTTTGGTTCCACTGTCAGTTGTTTATGTTGTGTTGGTGCATTATCAGGTTCTCAGCTGATTTGTTAGACCCTCAAAACATGTTGTTCTTTCTTCATTGACTCGAACTGTGGAAAGCAAAATGGATCCACCTGTTATCAAGTCCAGTCTGGATTCATGATACAATATACAGTATCAGGTGGATGTCTTTTGTATGATGACGAGGGATGTGTTCAACACAAACAACCAGCACCAATTTACTGATCCATCTCCTCAGGAGCATCTCATGAGAAACTTGTGATGTGGATGAGAATCTCTGGCCCAACAGAAACGAACGTCAAATTGTGTAAACAGCACAATTATGTTGTTATGTACTATTTTTGTTTGAATATTTGAGGTATGAAAAGTTATTTCCTGTTATAAATGACTGTAACACAATAAATGGTGTGTGAATAGCAATTCAAACTAGTGATGTCATGTTGTACTTATTTTCTACAGACCAACAGTGTCATCGTAAGGTGATATTTCTAACTTCAGTCTAATTTAGTGCATATACAGTACTGAGAATATATTTATATTATATAAATATAAATATATGAATATTTGGGGCGACGGTGGCGCAAGTAGTAGAGCGGGTCGTCTTGTAATCGCAGGGTTAGCGGTTCGATCCCCGCAGGTGTACACTGTCGTTGTGTCCTTGGGCAAGACACTTCACCCACCTTGCCTCCAATGTCTGCGTACACTGGTGTATGAATGAGAGTGTGAATGGGTGAGTGGTTCCTTGATGTAAAGTGCTTTGAGTGCCTAAAGCAGGTAGAAAAGCGCTATATAAATGTGACCATTTACCATTTATAGTGAATTATTTTGATGGCCGTGTTCATAAACAAAGCTCAAAGACCTCTGTGTTCTGAGGCTCTGACATCTTCACTCATAGAAATACTTGCTTTTGATTCACTAACTAAGCATTTTGAGCAGGTGAGGTGATTCTGCAATTATTGTATGTTGCTGTTTGTACAAAATATTTTGCGAAATGTACTTAAAATTTTGGAAATATCAGTTCTGATCTGAGAAATGTGCCAAAGCGACTGGGAAAAACTGTAATTACATACATACACTTGGTTGGGCCAAAGATTCTCCTCCACATCACAAGTGTCTCATGAGATGCACCTGAGGAGATGGATCAGTAAATTGGTGCTGGTTGTTTGTACAACAAAGCAATTATTTGCCAAATTATCCACAGGATTGAAAGATTGTACAGGTAGTTTTGAAAGTATCAATTCTGACAAAAGTGACAGAGAAAAACTTTAAAATATGAGATAAAAAGTTACACCCACGTTTTTTCTTGCAAATCCATTAAATAATGATTTACAGCACTTATCTTTCTTTGGTCTGCAATAAGGAGATATCATTTGACATGGTCAACTTGACATGGTCCACAAAGATAAGAGTACCACACCGAGCTTAGTACAAGTTTGGAATGATCAGCTTGAAATATGTCTTGGAGAACATTCTATTCTCTAAAAATTGACAATTGAACAGTCTACGCCTCTCTACAAAAGTTTGATTTACAGTATAACAGAATCTTAAAAGTTAACCAAGTGCATTTCAACATTTATGAGCACCGCACTATGATTGGATTAATCTTTTTAAATTATATTTCTTTCTTTACACACATTTACTTTGATATTGTCCTTAGATGCTGTCATACCAAGAGCCAGAACCAGAACAGTTCTAAAAATATGTTTAAGCTCTGTTTCTAAGGCGAAGCTTGCGGCTCATCCCCTGTGAAGCAGAAAAGCAGCGGACATGATCAGCTGGAAGTCTTTGATATCCTTCTTTGTCGAGCTCACAGGGAGCAGAAAAAGAGTTATGGCTCCGCAAAGAGAACTCAAATGCACTGCTGATAAAAGCCACAGAGGTAATGAGTGCCTGGTAAAAGGGGGATGATGGAACATATTTAATTCACAAGGCAAATGACAAAATAGATGCTGAAACCTTGCAATGGAAGGATCTATATCGAGCCAATGCTTTTATTTGGAGGGGTTTTTTAAGCTGTGGTAGAAATACCCGTCCAGCAAGGACATTGGATAGTTTTTGAAAGGAACTATTTTTTTATTTTTTGTGGGGACATCGACAGACTACATTCAAAAGAATTTCTTGCTTTGGTGGATTGTTGATGCATTACAGGTCTATGCAATCCTGAGTTTGTCTATGAGGAGAAAATTGTACCTATTCCCTGGCAGGATTTGCTAATGGTTTGGATGGGTAGACTGAGTGCCATTTGGAGGTCTCTCTAAAGTTTTGAGAATGAGAATCCAAGCATTTAAGGCATATACAGTGCTCTGTGGGGTTGCAATGCAGACTATACCCTTTTCAAATGTTGGTGTGCGCCTAATGTCAGTGAAAAGGTTATTATGACATATCTACTTCTTTATAGTGCTCTCTTTCTCTGCCCCAGACTTTGTAAAGAACAGAAGAAAGTACTGTAGCTCTCTACACTAAAATAAAGGTGATTTGCTTCTTGTGTATCCCCTTAGACCAAGTTAAGGCATTTGTGTCGGTCCTGCAGCTGGATAATGAAGTCTAATGGACCCAGACGAGGCATGCCTATGATCCTTGGTCAGCAGGGCCAGATATTCGACCATGTAGACATTTCACTTACTTAACCAATCAAAGTCATAAAGCCTGGGCACAGGCTGGGTCAGCTCACTCTGCCAAGGCTCGGGGCCAAGTTGACAATGGGAAATCTAAAAGAAAAGTTGCGAAGTGTCTGGGGGCCAGATGAGCTGAGTGAGCAGAAATGTTCCAAGCCTAAGCATACATAACATGAGGCTATTTAGACGTAATATATTGGCCGTATTAGCTTATATCGATAAATGAGGTAGTTAAGACCAAATGTGTTTCAGCCAGACTATCAAGGGCCTAAGAATTCCCATACACATATTGATGCAAATAAGAATGCGAACTAAGCAAAATACATCAGACGCAATAAATAAAGATGGTGATAAAAGGTGGAAAACGAAGCACAGGATTCCGAAGGTCTTAGAGATAAAAAAAAAAAAAGAACTAAAATAACTACTTTGGGCAACAGTGGTGCTGCTGGTAGAGCGGGTTGTCTCATGACTGAAAGGTCGGAGGTTCGAGTCAGGGCTCCTGCAGGTACACAATGTTGTTGTGTCAAAACACTTCACCCACCTTGCCTCGAGTGTCCGTGTACATTAGTGTATGAATGAAAGTGTGAATAGATCAGTGGTTCCTTGCTGTACGTAGGTGGAGAAGTGCAGAAGAAGACCATTTAACATTACGCACTCATACCAGCTTGTTTATGTGCACACAATGGTGTCAGCAAAAACACAGTATGCTAATTATATGACCACATGGAAACGTTATCTTATGTAGAAATGATCGGCTCATTTAACACTGAATTCAGCCTCAACATGTGATGGGAACGAATTAATGAAAACTGACTTCAGTTAACGCTGTGTTAAGCTCTTTTGCCCCCAGATACGGGGGCAAGCCCCTTTGTCAAAAATTAAAAAGCTGATATATTGATTATCCTCAGACTTACATAGACATATTACCCACCAAAATGTCAGGCTTGGATTCCTCTACCTAAGTATCCACTTCAATCCCATATCAACCAGACACAGCTCAAACAGCAGTCAAAATAAAAAACTA
>OMNZ01098822.1:0-10627 GCA_900303255.1 Lesueurigobius sanzi | reverse complement strand
AACTAAAGTTAAAGTACTGCTTAATAATACGTTTGTGTAGGTTCTCAGTCGTACAGGAGTTGTCCATCATAGGCAAAAATTCTTCATTCTTCATCTGTACTCTGTAGTTGAAGTGTAGGACGTTTCGATCTTACTCCAAAGATCGTCATTAGCTGATGACAGCCGAGGTCAGTGTGTCTCGTCATTAGCTGATGACGATCTTTGGAGTAAGATCGAAACGTCCTACACTTCAACTACAGAGTACAGATGAAGAATGAAGAATTTTTGCCTACGATACTGCTTAATAAAGTACTTCGTATTCAAAGTAAAAAGTACATTTCATTTTAAATGAGTGTTGTGAATCTTCAAAAACATGAAACATATGAATATACAATACTTCTGAAGATGTATTTGAGTCTTTTCCTCTTGAGTTCACTCTGGTTTAACTCGTGCAGATAGAAATGACCAAAGAATAGAAAAACAACACATATATTCAGACTAAATTAGTAAACAATTGAGGAACAAACCATTGTATGTTAGTGGCATTGAATTATCTGCACAGCGCCACCTTCTGTTCCGGAGTGGACATGATAATCGATTGCCCCAGAGCATCCAATGTCTGTACTATCTGAAACTAAAGTACTTTTATAGTATAATGTTTTCTATTACTAAGTTTTTTCACGAAAACCAGTGTAACACACAGGACTCATCAAACCAATGGAACAAAGACACATGTGGGACTTGAACCTATGACCTCAGAGCAGAAGAGTTTAAAACACTCTGGAACATAACCACTGGACCACATGAGACACACTGACCTCCGCTGTCATGAGTTATTATATTAACTTCATAGATGACTCAGATTAATGACATTTTAAGGCTGCTGTAGCTCAGTGAGTAAAGCGTCTGACTTAAGTGTTCATCTGTGATCCTAAGGTTGTGTGTTCGGTTCCTGCTGTCTCAGAGACTCAACAGGAAGTTGTTAAAGTAGAGGGTTCTTTATAATTAGCAAATGACAGTTTCTCTACAACTACTGCAACTGCCCAGACAATGGTCAGCCTTGAACCCTCCACCTCAGCATCAGAGACACTGTTAAAGCCCTGCACCTTCACCACTGGGCCACACTCTCATCTCTTGGAGGTGGCATTAGCTCAGTGAGTAGAGCGCTTGTTAGAAGACTGGTGTTTGTCAGTTTAAATCTTCTGACCAAGGCCAGAGAAAGTCCAGACTGACAGTAGCAGCTCAGATGCTCCTCCAGGTGCAGCGTCCAGGAGCCTCCCCAGAGCAATGAAAACAAAATGTGTTGACAATACTTTGATGGTTTGCTCAAAGAGATTTTTCCTGATCTAGTACCTAGATAATTTATTCTCTAAACTGTTTCCTGTGGTTCAGTTGGACTCGGCTCCAGAGAGAGACAGCAGACAGGGCTTCGTCCCGATCCAGGCTCCGAGATCCAGCTTCTACCTGTTCAACACTCACCGAGAAAACCTCAGGTAACGACAGCATCAACGACCAACTCCGTCAGCAGAGAAAGATACACGAGGAACAACCAACAGGACTATTAGTTATTGATGAATTTTATATTTATAGTTATTTGACAACACTACACTGCAAAAAGTGATCTCTTGATAAGTTACAGTTGCTTGAATTCAGAAAAGCTGGAGCCTGTTTTATTTAAATGAATCTAATTTCCCTTTTCTCTCTTTATTTCATCTTTAGACAGAGCCTGTTGCAGCAGAGAGGAGCACACTCCGGGGTGAACGGCAGCGTCGTGAGCACAGGTGCATTCTGGGAGGACAGTGACAGCGAAGGGCCCTGCAGCACCGTGTAAAACCACAGACACTTCATTTACAAGAGAAGGAGACTGAGACTAATTTAAATATCCTTTTGTTTTGACAATTGCAATTAAAAACCCAGTGCCGTTTGTAAGTTTTGCTTATGGACAGGGCCATCGGACTGGGGGGGATGAAGGGTGCGGTTTACACGGGGCCCACAGCAGGAAGGGGCCCTTACAAAGCCTGTTTATAGCTTAATATCATGTTTTTTCAAGATGGTTTTTACCCCGGGCCTGTTTAAGGACAATGCTATGAATGCATGAACAAATACACTAGACTTTTTAATTTTTTCGTGGATTTTAGAAATTAAAACCGATAACAAGAATAGTAAATGTGATTGTGTGTTCTCCACTTACTCGACTGACACAAAAGGTTTCCTAATAACTTCTCCGGAAAGGTCCACACGCAATAAACGCAAATGGATGTAGCTACTCTTGGTGGAATGAATGGAAATCGAATGAGTTTATTTTCTATGCAGCTGAGAGGTGTACAGTTTCAGGGTTTATGCCGGTAGCAGCAAGTCAAATGTAATGCTTTTTAATGCCATTTTAATGCCCAAATTCTACATTTTTAATGCCAGAAACGCCACAAATTGGTGCGTATTTAATATTAACTCCCATATTCAATACAAATTTTGACAAAGCTGACAACTTTTGAACAGAAATAGTGTGTAATTTCTTTCCAAACAGCAGCATGGACACTATTTTTGGATTTATGCCAAATTACTGCAGTTAAACTAGTTGAACAATGTCTTTATTTTCCAAGAATGTTTGATTTAATGCCAGTTTCAATTCTATGCTTTTTAATGACATTTTTGACACAATTCATTTAATTACTTTTAATGCTTTCTAATGCCCCACTGAAACCCTGATTTTGGATATTATTTCAATAAAAATGCAGGGCCCTAAGCAGCTTCTTAGTCCACATATAGACTGGGCTGGCCCTGAAGGCAAGGAACTCCTTTTACACTGCAAAAAATAAATATCTAGACTAGTTTAAAGGACTCAAATTCAGAATATTCATCCACATTTTAGTTTTTTTTTGACTAGTAAAGATGTAGTCACTCATTTGAACTTGATTACTTTGCCTTTTCTGAAGCGTTTCCGACTAATTTCAATACATTTCATTCTTATTTCAAGAAGACCTATTTGCCAACGGAGTAAGAACTTTAGTCTGGTCCTATTGGCGGTTTCATTTTCGTATGCCAAGCGAAGATCACCTTAGAACCAGTCGGAAATGTGGTAGATGTCTGAACTACTCATTTTGTTACGACTAAGACACAAAGAAAGAGAAATGATAAAGCCAGTTTTTTTTACAAATACAAATTATTTAGTTAGTGTATACATGGTTTATATACACAGTATCCACAACAATGTACAGTTTCATCATAGTGTGTTTGTTCTCAACATCACGTAGGCAACTTTTATTTTTTAGCATTTTAGACACCATTCGCTTATTCGGTAAAGTACAAAACAAAATTAAAAGGCACATCCGATGCAGTATGGATTAATTTTCAGTCTGTTTTCCGACACGTTTCAAGCTGAAAAGAAAATATTGAGAAGTTCATCCATGGTGGTGGTGTTGTTGTTGTAGTACTAGGAGCAGCCACTAGAGGGAGCCAGGTTCTTTTTGGTGGTGGGGGATTTTCCGATATCCATCCAGTGCTGAAAGAACCAAGTGTTGAAATGCAAAATGTCCCCCTGAAAAAAAAACGGGGGGGAAAGAAAGAAATCCTGTTACAAGCTTCCAGCACTGCCGGATTCGTCGCCGCCGGATCTGCGTCGAAAAACGTGCCGCCATCTTGGAAAGTCAACGGACAGTAAAAGGAAATCCAGCAACCGAGGAAGAAAGTGCCAAAAAATACATGAAATAGGGCTGAAAGAAAACGTGTACAATACAGAAAAGTGCCAAGATTGTGTAAAGTAAATGGTTACGTTTGGCTTCGTTTGACCAAAGACGGGAAATGTGACCCATTCCTTTAAAGGGAATGGGTTCAACTTGATGGCGGGGGTAGGCAAGTCGGCGTCTTCGTCAAGGGAACAGGGGCCAAACCTCCCAATCATGGCCCGATATATGACCGAGCATGAGCTTTGAAGGGAAATTTTTACAGAAAGTGTGAGTTTTTCTGTATTTCCTATAAGCTAGATGTGCCTTAAGTGCTTGAATTTAGAGAATTTATGTTCATTTTGAGTGGATTTGGACTTTCTTGCATCAATTTGACAAACACTTCCCAAATCGTCCAAATGTAATTTAAATATCTAAATCTACTCAAAATCCTTTCAATTCAGGCACTTTTAAGCCATTTTCTGATCCGTGACAATATTTTTCCCAGTGTTTGTGTAAAAATGTTTCTCAAAAATGATCTTTGGGGCCAAAAGTTCCATGGTTTTGCCGTTGCCTAGCCCTGCTTTATGGGAATCAAACCCGGGACAAAACTAACCAAATTATAACTGGTTTCCAATAGATTTGTCAAATTTGTGATTAGGTAACACTTCGTAATAACTACACACAGTAATTTATTACTATTTGTAGAGCATTTGTATGTATTTCACCAATTTGTTTGTTTAAAAGCACGGAAATCGTAATTTACGTCGGCCAAGAATGTCCCAAACTGTGGAAGGATCGTCAGATATTTTAAGTTT
The DNA here is from genome assembly GCA_900303255.1 of Lesueurigobius sanzi. Lineage (NCBI taxonomy): Eukaryota > Metazoa > Chordata > Actinopteri > Gobiiformes > Gobiidae > Lesueurigobius > Lesueurigobius sanzi. The sequence continues at coordinate 6,171 of OMNZ01098822.1, read as the reverse complement.
CCCTAATAATATTCCATTCATGATTCAAGAATACTTATAAGTTTGGGATTTTTCTGGTTTAGACATGATTTAGTTCTATGTAGTCCAATTTTAGACCCAGTTTAGTTGAGAATTCAACTTGGAAACGACGACACATACATTATAAACGGTGACAAAGGAAGCTAGATAGTTACTGTTCGTTCAAAGTCACTGTTCCAGCTTATTCCTAACCTTTCCTGACATCTTAATTCGGCATGACAATGAGTTTATGGTTCAGAATTACAAATTTGAGGCCACAAAGTGATACCGTAACAAGAACTAGTATATTTAAGTAAATTTAGATTTATTTTTGAATATTATATGCAATGTGATGTTTTTTTCCCTCAATATAAGTGCAAAAATACTTGTACCACTGGCGATTTTACCTACCAACTCAAACCAAGCACCAATACTTTTTAGAATACTTTTTGCTGTGTGATATCAAGAAATTATCACGATATCCGCAATGGAACCAAACGGCTCTTCTACTGGGCGAAAAATCCAATACTGTCCCTTTAACTGTTTACCAAAGCTTTACAAATACTTAATAGTGTGAAGATATCATGAAGTGTTACCTTATTAGAAGATAAAGTGCTATATATTGATGTAAGTCTCTCAATTTCGTGTCTAGCGTTACATTATTTATGCTTTACAATAATCACAGAAAACTGTCATCGTGTAGTGAGTCCTGGTGGAGTTTGTTCGCACAGCACTTCTTCAAATATAACCCCAAAACAATAAAGGCCTCTGCTGTTTGAAATACAGTACGAATACACACACAAAAAGTACAACAGGTTGCGTTCACGTGACATCACAACATTCTCAAGAGGCTATAGTTTAAAATTGAATATTCTAGTCTTAGTTTATCGATCCAAAAGTGGAGACAATATTCAAAAACATGTGCGTGATGTTGGCCAGTAGAAAGGACTTTCAGCTTTAAGAATAATATTCCAGGTTTGTGAATCCAATCACTATCAAATAATGATCATTTTCTTTTACAAAATTGAGAGAAAAGAGCTGTATTGGCACCTGCTCTGACTGAAATGGGATTCTTAAAACGTGAACGCAACCTATTCGCAGTTTGACTTCAGAGTTGGACGAGCTACATTCAGATTACGGTACTTTCTAGGCCACAAGTAGAACAAAAATAAATGACGGAAAGGCTTACGGCGAGACACTGCAGGGGCACGGAAAGACAAACTTTGGACTTTGCCTTTAAATTAATATTATTCTTTTGCTTTCATTCATGTTTTTTGTGGAGGATTTAGTTCATTAAGTGTAAAAATGATATCTAATTTATTTTGTGGGCAAAATGGAACAAAGCAGGTTTAAATTCTTGGGTTTGTTTCGTTGGCATGTTATACAAACACTTTTCAGCAGAGGTATGTTAGTCTTTGTTTTAGCTAGTTATGGCCAAAGAATCTGGAAAAATTCAAATATCATCTTGTTATTTGTGGTTAAAAGCTCACTAGATCTCGATAGAAATTCTAAGTGAACAAATCCTCATGAAAAAGTCTCGAAGACTTTGTCCCGACAGTGCAAGAGAAAAGATGCATTTTGAGAACTTCCCATATGAATCTGGTGGAGAAAGTCGATTAGGTGAAATAATAAAACTATAATAAACGCTTGACTGATGAGTTTAAATGACAGGAATTGTGTATTTTTGACCTTAATTGGAGTAATTCTGACTTGTCAAGCAAATATTCTGCTAACCAGGTGTAGGCCAGATTTAGACCAGGTTTAGACCAAGTGTAGGTAGGCCAGATTTAGACCAGGTGTAGGTCATGTTTAGACCATGTTTAGACCAGGTGTAGGTAGGTCAGATTTAGACCAGGTTTAGACCAAGTGTAGGCCAGATTTAGACCAGGTGTAGGCCAGATTTAGACCAGGTTTAGGCCAGGTGTAGGCCAGATTTAGACCAGGTGTAGGCCAGATTTAGACCATGTTTAGACCAGGTGTAGGCAAGATTTAGACCATGTTTAGGCCAGATTTAGACCAGGTGTTGGCCAGATATAGACCATGTTTAGACTGTAGGTAGGCCAGATTTAGACCAGGTTTACACCAGGTGCAGGCCAGATTTAGACCAGGTTTAGACCAAGTGTAGGCCAGGTTTAGGTCACGTTTAAACCAGGTTTAGACTAGGTTTAGACCGGGTTTAGGTCACGTTAGGACCAGGTTTAGGCTAGATTTAGACCATGTTTAGACCGGATTTAGGCCAAGGATACGCCTCCAGTCAGTTCAAGTATACAATAGTAATATTAATGTGATTATTGTTCGTTTGAAAACCAATTGAACATTCAGCCTCTGTACAAAAAATGAAAAAATGAGTCCATTAACCTACCTGATTTTATAATCAAGATAATCATAAAACCGGTTAATCTTGACATCCCTATTAGCGGATAACTTTACTTTTTGCGGTGTTGTGTAGATTTTTAGGTGAAATCACGGTGAAACCAAACTAGAACTTAAACTTAAAAACGGCTGCAGTGTCTCCCCTTAATAGTTTCCAACAGTTTCTCGGCAACATTCCCTAAACAAGTCCAGAAATAAGGCATTCATTTGTTACTTAAGGTCGTCAACGAAATCCTATGACAATATCGAAAGGCCTTGATGAATCACATGAAGAAAAAACAAAAAAAACACGAAATGGCAAAAGTTAACACCAAGATTTCCAGAATTTGACCTTCCCAAGATGGCCGCCGCCGACAACGACAGCCGTAGCGCACTTTTCCCTGGTTATGGCAATCCATGTGTTTTTTTGTGTGTTAAGACATCAGCTTTTTTCAGAAGTTCAAAAACGTCTTCCTTTTCCCGCGCTGTGGCGGGGTTTTCTTCTCGTGGAATAGTTTCGTTAGGTTTTGTTTTTGTCGTCGTGTGTGCGTGTGTGTTCAAATGTGCAAAAAAAAAGTCCTCCCGGCTGCTTGCTTTTCCCCTTGTTTGAGTTTTCTTTTTAAAGGCAACGTTATTATTTAGCGGACCATAATATTTGACAATCACAGTGAAAGATAGAGTAAAGTACATAAACAGGAGGGGGATTCAGTGTTGCCTCAGTACATTGTAAAAAAAAAAAAGAAAAAAAAACCTAAACAAAACAAAATTAGATCCCTTCTCCCCCTGCATAAAATAAGACTTTGGCAATAGTTTTTTTTCGTCAATGGAATCTCGCGTCTTCGCACGTACTGTATATCTGTCTTTTCTTGAAAAAGTTCCCCCGTGCGAATCGCGAAACAGAAACGCTCGTCAATGCCCCACGAAAAACAAAAGCGATTGACAAAAACGGTTGAGGCTACGGAGAGAAAAGTTCGATGTCCCCCCCCCTTTTCTTTTTCTCTAATCCCCGAAAACACATTCATATTAGTCATTTAAGTCCGGATCGAGAAACGGTGGGAGTTTGAAGGAGGATTTTGTAAAAAGAGCGGAGACGAAGAGCAAAATGTTGGTTGTAAAAGATAGAGGAAGGTGACGAGGTTTGGAGAATTAGGAGTCCAGACAAAAGAATTAAAGAGTAAATATAAGATTTGACCTGGTTTAGTCATAGCTTAGTCCAGAGTAAGTCTTGGTTTAGTCCTGATTTAGTCATAGCTTTGTCCTAGTTAGGGCTGAAACAACACATCTATTAATTGACTAACCGATTATTGATTTAGTTATACTTTTTTTTTTTAGTAATCGATGAATCATTTCTGGGCAGAGATCTCCAGGGAACTCGCCAAAGTCTTTTTACATTTCTGTATACGTCAAATTTTAGAACAAGTAGTGGTTTCTGAACAAAACATCTCCAAACATTTAGGTGAATATAGCAAAGTATAAAGCGGAAACTAGTTATTTTCTTTTATTGTGTTGAAGTTTTTCTTTGAGGCTGCCATTTTTGTTACGCAAAAGTTGGTTGTAGGGTGAAAAAGGTTGGAGACTCCTGATAACATACAAGTTTTTCAACTTTTTTGTACATTTTTGACCTCTTTTTGTCCCAGATATGAGTCAAATCTCACCATTACCTAATCAGAGCAGGATAAGCCCCACTCTGAACATGGACAGATCCTATGGTAAATAGATATACTTTTTTACTCACTTTTACAGTGCCAGACTGAATTCTGGAGGTTCTGAGCTTTCAAATGGGGAATGGTAAGTTTGTGCTTAAACACCCTACTGAAGTTACCTTAAGAGTTTTCTCTATCCACATCTCCTTGGACAGTGTAACTAGCTTCATGTGGCTAAGAATAAAACAAAAATTAACCTTTTTGCACCCAAAAACACGATTAACTGATTCATTGGGAAAATAATAGTTAGAGTTCTGGTTTAGTCCTGGTCTAGTAGTCCAGGCTTAGCCCTGATTCAGTCTTGTTTTAGTCATGATTTAGTCTTGGTGTGGTTCCCATTTAATCCTAGTTCGAATTTGGAGCAGGTTCAAGCCAAGTTCTGGGGATAGATCAGTTTTTTCTTATTTATTCTGTCATTAATTTAGCCCTGGTTTAGATCTTTTTTCATCCTGGTTTGGTTCTGTGGCAGTCCAGGCATAGTTCTGGTTTAGTCCAGGCTTGTTTCTTGTTTTGTCTTGGCTTTGTTTAGACCTGGTTTGGTGTAAATCCTATTTTAATCCTGGTTTGGACCTAGTGTAGTACTTCCGTCTTTGCCCTGGTTATTCCTTGGTGAGTTGTAACGTAATCCCATCATAATCCTGGTTTAGTTCTAGTTTTATCAGATTTTTGACTTCATTTCCAGGTAAAAGCAAAGCAAAAACATTGTCCATAACCTAAACTAAAACTATGTAGACCTTGCTCTAGAAGAAGACATGGTTTAAAATGTATTTTATGGTAGTTTCGCTTGTCAATCCAGACAAAACTACCACCAATCCTCCCTTTTCTTTCTCCAAACCCCAAAACCCCCATCTTCAATCAACCACCACCAACATTTCGACCATTTCCCCGACTCTTAAAACCAATCTTTGCGTCTTTAGCGAGTGCTTCGAACGAGCCGCCGTCTTGTTTTTGCTTTTTTTTTTTCTTCTTTCTTTTCGTTCGTTTGTCTGCGGTTCGTCCTCGATGGCGATCGGCTGGCACTCCGGTGGTGTGTCTCATTCTCGTTGGCACGGCGGGTCGTGAAGAAGGCGGGAGCTACTGATCCCCTGAGAGGCACAGCGAATGACAGGACAGAGAGAGATACGGGGAAGGAGGCGGGGCCAATGAGGCGATGAGGAAGTGTCCTTTTCAAATGTTTGTTATGTTGTCGTTTGGTTGTCCCCACCCCCAGTCGCACGATCAGTAGCCTGTAGTTTTGAAATTTACATATACTTACTCTGCGGGAGATTACATGGGAGTTCTGCGGAGAAGTCTTGGCCGATCTTTGAACTTTAGCTTCGAACTTGGCCGTAAAAAATGGCGACGCGACTGGTAGTTTATGCGCCAAATTTAAAGTGCATGTAACAGGATAGATCAGTCGTTCCTGGCGACTGTTTTTTCAATATTTATCGACTGAAAAAGTATAAAAACACTCATGATTTCAGCTTTAAAGGCTTATATAACACTTATTCCATGATTATTACATTAGAAATATAACAAATGACATTCTTATTTGGGTCGATGGTGGGCCCCGATGCATTGCCAGCTGAGAAACACTGATTTAGGTAATTACTTCAGCTTTATGGCCTTACTAAATGCTGAAATCAACACAAAATATAACAATTAGTATTATTATTTTGGGTAGGAAAAACAAGACTACTAGAACATAGTAAATACAATAATATTAGCAATTTTGGAGATACAGAGGCTCCTTCAAACGGTTCAATTTTAGGCTTAATAATTTGTTTTATGCTGTAACAATGCATGTAAAAGTTGGGTGTTTTTCTGGTTTAATTAATTGTATCAGTTTTAGGGTCGTTCTGAACCCGGTTTAGTCCTAACGTCTTCTAGATGTCGGCCCAGTGGTACTTGGAGCCTCACATATTTGGAGTTTCAGAGACACGTTCATCCTAAAAGCCCGATTTAGCTTTAGTGTAATTGATATCTGAGCTGAAGGCTAAACAATAAAACATTTTGGACATGAACTACTAGTAAATTTGTCTTTTTTTTTACGCCAAGTTCAACCCTAACCCAAACGAACCCCAAGCCAACTCCCCATGCAATCGCCCACTTCCTGTTTGTTTGCCCCCCCCCCCCCGCT
>OMNZ01098815.1:2120-15606 GCA_900303255.1 Lesueurigobius sanzi | reverse complement strand
GCATCTCCAAAACTGCTCCTGATAGACCCTTTCATTGTTTGTAAACATTCAGGGCTCAGCTGGAGGCGGAAACTAGACCCCTATCTACGTATTTCCATTGTAGCTGTTGTCATAGTAACGACAAACAAATGTCTAACTGTTGTTGTAAATATCAGATAAAACCTTATTTCATCGTCTCAAATGTCATTCCTCTTGTTCTTGCACCTTAAGCCACAACAGGACCACATTTGTTAGCTGTAATTTTTACACTTATAATCACTAGTTTTAGTTTAATCATATTTCTCTTGCTCACTTCCTGCCTCCAGCTGATGTCACTGATGATGTGGCCTACCCATCTGGACCCAAACCTTCTGCCCGACCTTTGGACCCGACCGAGTAAATCCCTTAATTTGAGATGTGAAGCGCGCGCTCTCTCTCTGTCCCTTTCCAATCGAGCACTGCCTATTGCCCAGATTAACAGAAAGGAAATCTACCTGCAACTTTTCATTTCGCTCAAAACGGCCCAGAAATGACGTAGTTAAGGTCCGCTCAAGATTTAAACCGAACTGACCCAAATTATCTAATTTTGCACGATGTAGCACAAAAAGTAGCATTGTTTCCGATGTTTCTTAAAAAGCTGCAAACTCAAAGCAGATGAAGGCTATTTACAATGAACCAGGACTAAACAAGGACTGAACCAGGTCTAAACCAGGACTCATGTGTACATTCATTATACTGTATATACTGTAGGTTTAAGGTGCTTTTTAGGGGCCTAAATGTATTTTAGAATATAAATAAATATCAGGTTATAATTAATTGTACTCTTTTCAAAACACAACTTTATAATATTATCCTGTACCCATATTGCTAATCGTTGCATGAGCACAATAAAACCCAAAATGTAAAAGTGTCACAGCTATAATTGAATGTGGGTTAATCTCTGGGACAATGCAGCGGCTGTTGTGACAGAACTCACACGCGCACTAATCCGGTTATGCTTAGAGTAAAACAACATGTGTAATGAATTCTGTGGGGGGTAAACTGGAGAACGTTATGAAATGAGCAAACCAGAAACAATGAAAGCCGTGATCCTATCTCCCTATCACGCAATCACAAAATGCAGCGTGAGATTAGTGCTGGAAATATTTTAGTTTGTGTAAAAAAGACTTTCTGTGTAGGTTCTCAGTCGTACAGGACTTGACCATCGTAGGCAAATAGATCTTCGTTAGCATCTTAAGTCACCAGTCGCTGACGAAGATCTTTGGAGTAAGATCGAAACGCCCTACACTTCAACTACAGAGTACAGATGAAGACTGAAGAATTTTTGCCTACGATGAGAAAAAAAGACTTGTTTTTCCGTCAATACTGCTATATTTTAAACACATCCAGGAGCAGTAACATTGAAAAGAACAGTGAAATATGAGTTGCAAAACTAAAATAAGTATCACGTGTATTTCAGAACATGTTTGTGGAGATTTTAAACAGAGCACTGAATTTATTTTTGCTTAACCTGGTAATAATATCTGTAGCTTTTGCAATTGGATAATTAGATTAAAATTACAAATGATGCTATAAAACGCTCTTGATTTATACACTTTCTTTGTTGCACAAGAACGTAGCCTAATATTTATCCCACTGCATTGCAATCAGTGTTGGGTAGTAACAGAATACATGTATTTAGAATACAGTATACGGTTGTGCTCATAAGTTTACATACCCTTTTAATCTTTTGGCCATTTTTCATAGAATATGAATAATAACACACAACTATTTTTCCCACTCATGGTTAGTGGTTGTGTGAAGCCATTTATTGCCAAAGAACTGAGTTTACTCTTTTGAAATCATAATGAAACAGAAACTACTGAAATGTCCCTGATCAAACGTTTACATGACCTTCAACAACTGCCAGGAAAATTGTTCAGGAGCAAAGAAAAACTGACTCTGGACTCTGACAAAATGTCTGAAACTGTCTGAAAAAATATATGTTTGTTTCAAGATGAACAATATGTAAACTTTTGATCAGGGACATTTGGCTTTTTTCTAGTTGAAAAGCATAAACAAACAGGTTTTTACACAGATTTACCTTGAACAAAATCAAGAATCATCACAGCAGCTTTTTGTAATTGTAAACAAATTTCTTCACTTATGGCCTAATATATTAGTCAAATGCACACTTTTCAAATGGTAATTAGCTCTCAAACACACAAAAAAGTATCTTGGTGAGTTAAAATGACTGGAGTGAAGAATATTTTACCAAAATTTTAGATAATTTTTTTCTTTTCAATAAAAAAAATATATTTTCTTCTCATTTCTAGTAAAAGGATATTTATTTTCAATTTTTTCAAGGGCATTTTAAGTTAATCTTAATGTATGCCTAAATGTAATGAGGTGTTTTTGTTTTGTTTTTTCTCATTTTTAGTGAAAAAATAATTTCATTTAAAAGAATTTTACAGACCGACTCAAATCGAGGGAAAATTTTAATCCACCAGTAATTTCAATTTAGCTTCATCGGGTTTGAGATTAAATGCTATAAATTGAACGTTGTGGGTAAAATCTGTCATTTTACTGGTAAAACATTACACAACATCCACAGAATTTTAGCGAAAAGTATATAGGTCTACATCTACCATTACAGCATCAACATATTTTAATGTCTATATGATCAAATTAGTGTTTTCATTGTACAATCTCCACTGGTGTAACATTGCACTAATGGAGGATTAGATGCTGCTATGACAACATAATATCCTGACGTATCTCCCCAATACTTGTCCATTCCTCCTTGTTCCTATCACCTCTTGCATCATATGTTTGCTTTCTGCCATGTCGGTTGCGTAAGTCTGTATGTACAGTGCATTTATTACATTAGCCTGACTCAGAGCGACCTCCAAAATGAGACCCAGCGAGATTGAATCACAAATGAAGAACCGGAGGAATGTCAGGGAGCCTCTGCTGTATCCAAATGTTCTCATCAATCTGTGGGTTTCTCACATGTTTAACGTTTGTGGCCACCAAAACGACAACTTCCTTTCCTCTATCAGTAGTTTTCATACTGTAGAAGGATGCACGTCTTTTATCAAGAAGATTTACGTAAGGAATATCCAAAATAAAGATTAGATACTGTTGTCTTTCTGCACTAATAGTTCACGTTACAGGATGCTATTTCAGTTGGAGCAGGTGCCAATACAACTCTATGGGAGATAAACAGTTTCACAAACCTGCCATTATATTGTTATGGCTGAAAGTCCTGTCTACTGTTAGATATGTTAGATATTCTTTCAACTTTTGGATACTTTTATGAGGAAAATAATTAGACCCAAGTTCATATGTGCTGACTGAGAAGACATTGAACTTTGTGACAGTTCTTGTTTCATGTGGATTGGCCACATGAAATTAGCAATAAACTAAGACTAGAAATCTTCTGCCAGGGAATTATCAGCTGCCCTCCTCAATTTATTTTGTCATGTCATGTGAACACTAGTGATGGGATTTACACTATGGCTATGATGGGTGCCGAATGTTTGGGATCCATTCATTTCAAAGAGCCGTTCAAAAGACTGGCTCTTTTAAAGCCAGAAGGCTCATATTATCCAGGACCTAATCGCTGTGAGGCACCTTTGGATTTGAATTAGCCAAACCTCCAGTGGTACTAATGTTTAGCCTTTGATAAGTGTGAATAAAAATACAACTTTGAGCAACAACTGCTCGCCCAAATGCAAAAGTCTTTCCCTGGAGTTGGGTGCTCAGATGTTTCAGACTGTTTCTTTAGTTTGTTCTGGGTACATTTTTCAGTGTAAAATTTTATGAAAAACAGCTCTTTTCACATTTGAGATCCGATTCAAACCGTTCACTTTAAATAGCCGTTCAAAAGAGCCAATGCGGTCAAGAACATCACATCACTAACTCACTGGCCGCCGCAGGCCAGCTGTCTCTGTGGTGACTTTTCTGACTCCTCCTGCCTGAGGCCCAGGGAATTGGAGTGGTCATGAGGCCCTGCTTTCGCGATCTCCACTCTTACTGGAAATCAAGACCATACAAACTTTTGCACTTTTCCGTCCATGGGAGAGGATCCCTCCTTCATGTGCTTGTTACGAGTAGATCTCCCCGACAATTCTTAATTTCTCCCACTGGGTTTTCCTTGCCAAGAAGAAGGGTCTAAGGACAGGGGATGCCCCAGGACAATTAATATTCACTCATAGTCTGTTAAACCAACTTTCATTTTCTTGTGAAGCCCTGCGAGGTGAAAAATAAATTGAATTAAATCGAATTTTCTCCTTTTGTGTTTCAGAGAATGAAGTCCCAGAGTTACCGGCGTGGCTCTGCTCCGTCTCTGGTCATCACCAAAGCCCTCGCCAGGTCCAAGACTCTGTCCAGGTACAAAAACTTAATCTGTCACAACCACGACAAATATTTCTATTGCCACTACTACTGCTGCTATTATAATGGTTACACAATACATCACAAAAAGTGTAGTATAAAGTGAGACAATATCCGTGTCGCAGGAAGCCACAATATAATCACAAAATCAATGAAAAATCGACACATTATTGCAAACTCAGCCTCAACTAAAAAAAAATAGAACTTATAAATGTGCAAAAGTATCATAATTGTCCTGATTTAGTTCCATTTTGTCATCTCAGAATTTCAATTTTATTGCCACTGTCAGTGAAAGGATTTTCTTTGGTGCAATGGCGCAACATGAAACATAAACTAGTAATAATGATAAATAATAAACTATAAAGTTATAAGGGCATGCAATGAGAATGGACTAAGATAAACAACAAAAAGATGTAACAGCAAACTCTGAATATACAAATGGTATGTACCAACAAAACAGTGGCGTGAAATGGTGGATTTACAAATGAAGCAGCAGATGTGAGTGTGGATATACAGTATAGTGCAAACAGAGCAGTGCAAATGGCAGAACAGATTCTTTTTTGGTGTTTTTCAAAGTCCTGTTTTGGCACAAGTTGTTGAAAAACAAATTATTTAGGATTTGAACTGAATGGAACATAGCGTTTTGAAACTGTTTAGTAAAATATTGCAATAATATGGCTATCGCAATATTCAAGCCACGTCACATATCACATCTTTTTATCATATCATTCAGCCGTAATTACTACTACTACTACTACTGCTACTAACTAATGCCAAAATGTTTAATGTTTATGGTGAGACGCTGCAGGTGAAAATGTAAATTGAGTAAAATCAATATGAAAAATATGAGAAAAAAATGTATTAGAAGTTTTCAATCGTTTTATGTTTTTAAATAAAAGTTTTGTCGTCTATATTTTTGCCGACAAAATCTAAATAATGGATAGAGCAAGGTTTAAATGCTTAGTTTTATTTTGTTTATATACAGTATTAGTTATATATTGGTTTTGGATATTTTATTTTGTTTAAATAAATCTACAACTTGTCAAAACTCAATAAATCAGGCAAGTGTTGAAAAAAACCTTCAAAATATTGTTAAATGCAAGACTGGAAAGTTTGGAGTCTGTGGGAGCTACTAAAGTGGAGGTGCTGTTGCAAGAGTGTAGCACAAATGCCTTTTGAGAAAGCGGCCTTTGAAGTTACATTTTCCTATGGAGAAACATTTAATCAACAACATTTAATGCAACAATTTAACACCTCATTCTGTAGATTTGGAAATGCATATGTTTCCAGGTGAAAGTTTATATGTTAAGAGATAAAACATCCTATTTCATTGACAACTGTATTTGATCCATTACATTTGTACTATTTTTGTAGATTTTGTTGTCCTCTGCCTTCGACCCGTTCTTTAACCCTTTCCCCGGGGGCGACCTGTCAGGGGCAGTTAGTGACCGCAGCCTCTATGGGACCCATCTTTACATCTCCAGGACTATCTAACTTGAGCTTTAATCCCACTGTGCATGTTTTGAGTCGATGGAGGAAACCGTAGCACCCATAGGAAACCCACCCAGACACAGGGACAACGCGCAAACTCCACGCAGAAAGCCCTACGCGGCCTGGGAATCGAACCACGGGACCTACTTGCTGTGAGGGGAGATCGCTAACCGCTGTGCCACCACACCGCCAGACATAACTACTACTACTACTACTTCTACTGCGGCTAACCCCGTCCTGCCCCCACTCTCACCCCGAACGTGGTGTTGAACCGATAATCCTGCTGTCTCTAGACATGTCAGCGCTTTAGGCATCTATTAATACCTCCTGTGAGCATATGGGACAGGGGAGAAAGTCTCACCCCATTAAAAAGGTCTGCCACAGAGGTAAACAGTAGCTGCTGATTAAAGGCACCAGGCTTTACCGTGACCTTTGCACTTATTAGCTCAGTAAGTAACTGTGTGACCTCCTAGCAAAAATCTATCACATACAGCCAGTGCTGGGCAAGGTACTTTAAAATTGTAATATATTCTGTATTAACAGTTACAGCTTTAACCCTAGAACACGATCGCTCAAATTCAAAACACTATCACTAACGCCGGGTGATTTTACCCGAGATAATGCACCCAATAAAAATCATCAAAACACGACAATACATTTGAGTAGTGTTCTTTTATTTTAAACTGTCATGTCTAACAAAATGAAAGAAAAGCATCATGAGGGGACCGTATACATTTTTTTAATATGGTGCTTCAAAATTACTGAAAATTAGGAATTTGGGAACAAAAAATGTCTTTAAGAAATTTATGAAGATGGATACTTGGTTTTTCGTCCACCCATTCCTGAGATATTTGAGACTTCCCTGGTGAAGGCTCAGTGTCCTTCACCGAGGCAGAATCCACCTGAAACCTACCTTACCTTCTATCACTAGTGCCTGTCGGAAAAAGTGTGTTTTGGATTAGGAAAACTGCCATGCCATCAAAAATGTCAAAGACAAAGCTGAAGCTACCCAGAGACCCATGACACTCAGATAAACTCAGCATAATGAAAATAGACATACATTTATTTGCTCAGGTGAAAACCACCCGGCAATGGTGTTCTAGGGTTAAAAATGTAATATGTTTGTGTTACATGTTACTGTTGCAAACATGTAACTGAGTTACACTGCTTTGAGTAGTGCTTTTCCTCAGCCCAAAGTGTTTTATTGTGACAACGTTTGCAACACAAGGCTCTTTCTACGCCAGTATCCAACTTGATTTGGTGCTGCATCTTATTTGGGGGAAGTTGCACTTGTAACTTGAGTTACATAAATTGTAATGACTAATATATTCCTGTATTTTGTTTTAGTAATATATTATATTCCTCAGTTACTGAAAAAAGTAATATATTTCTGTAACTAGTTACTTTTGTCATACGTTACCACCAACACCGCATACTGTACCTGTCAGTTTTTCTTTTATTTCAAGTTTTTCTTTTATTTCAAGACTATTCACATCATGTTTTAAACAAAAAGGTTGAAATAGATTCTTCAAAATAGCCGCTTTTTTCTTCGATTACTGCTTTGCACTTTTGCACATTTTCTCAATGAGCTTCACGGTGTCGTCACAGAACTGGTTTTCACTTCACAGACTGTTTGAAAACCATTTCAGATCACACTACCTTATGAAGCTCATTGAGAAAAAGCCAAGAATAAAGGGCAGTAAAATCACAAGCATTAATCTCATGACGAGTGAAAAAAATAAAAATAAATGAGTCTTTTTCTTCTCGACTCCTGACGCATGATCCGTGGCTTTGCTGGGAGCGGGGCATCACTGGCTCGCCTCCATGGAGATGATTCCATTACTTTTTCTTTGATTTCACTACAGGTAGCCAAACAAACATAAACTACATTAAGGTGCTCTTTCAAATGCTTTATTTTGATCTTTCATTATTTTGATAATTTAGAGGTCCTGCACCCAATTATACAGTATGTCTTTTGAATATGCAGTGCTTTGTGAAAAAGACTGTCCATTTCAAAGTTGTGAAACATGCAAAGTCATCCCTGTGTAGAATTGGGATGTTAGAAATGCGGAATGAATGGAAGGTCGGAAACGAGTTTGGACACAATTAAAAATTAACATTCTTTCATTGTTGTAATTAACACAAAAATCAGGTGTAGGGCCTTTAAAGAGGGCCTAAACGAGCGTGCCAGAGCCTTACTCCACCCACACCAAAAATATGAAATCTGCCGTGCTCGCTAATCCAACTCCAACACGCTATGGGGGAGGAGCGTCAGTGATATCACAGTGTTAGAGAGGATGATGAGGCGTGGTAGAGCTAATGACGTAGACTTCTACCGACAACACAACTTCTACCTCCTCAGCTAACGGCAAAATTCAAATGGAATAGATACAGTTGACGAGTTCAACCTCTAGAGGACGTTAACCATTCGGTTTTAGGCATAAAGGACACTTTTGAGCAAGTTTGCACTAAAATATCAAAATATTAACTGGAACATGTAGATAATACTATTACACACCCATTTATACAGTTTATCAGCAAAAATCGTTGGTTTGGTGTTTAGTTGCTCTTTAAGTTACCAAAACCTTTGCAATTAGCTACATCAGGGGTTTCAAAATAGTGGCACCGATTCTGCATGTTTTGGGTTGATGGGTGAAGCTGGAGCGCCAGTAGAAAACCCATCGACTGAAGACATGGGGAGAACAAGCAAAACTCCACACAGAGAATCGAACCCAGGACCTTCCTGCTGTGAGGAAAGAGCACTAGCCACATGCACAACAGCCCAATCCTCCAGCTCCTGACCAGTATCTGTGATCAAGAAGAAGGGTCCACTATAGCCACATTTTTACCACTGTGGTATTGAAGGGTTAATAATTATACTTGCTTACACTTGTATTGTGCTTTACATTTTCTCTATAGGGGACAATAAAACAGAATATATCAAACAAAAGTAGATTTTAAGAACGCAGGCAGTAAGGCAGCCAGGCCTGTGAAGAGAGTTTCTTATCAAATGCAAATTATTAAGTTGAATTCAGGACGTGGTGATGTAATGTCGGCCTCGCCAATCTATTTAATCCAAAGAACATCACATGCTATTAACAAAATGCATTATCGCATCACATGGGAAGATATTTGAGGGATTTCAGCTTTTAGCCGGCAGCAAACAGACAAGTGAACATACTGTGTGACCAGATCAAAACTTAATCCCAATGCAACTGTTAATACACAGTCGGATAACATGACAATATATTCAAAACCTTTCTTGCTCGACTCAATGGTTAAAACATGAAAGCCACTAATAGAATGCACCTGCAAATGAATTAGATAGAAATGTCAATGGTTGAACATTAATAAATTGTGCTGTACTGAATATTTAATTGAATTAGAGATTGCACGTAAGTCTATTTGGGTTTCTAGGGGGATTGTCCAAAACAAACTTATTATGTACTGCTTTGCCACTTTTATCCATTAATATTACTTATCAATGTCAGACTATTGACTGGGATATGAATGAATGGAGCTCTTAATTGTCCTCATGTGCTTGTTTTTCAGGGAGACCTTTGTGGTGTCTGTGTGTCCTGAGACCAGTCCATTCGTCCAGTCGTTTCTGGCTGGATTCGACCGATCGTTTCTCCTTCACGGACAAGTTCAGCTCAAAACAGGGCTCCAGACTCAAGACCGGCACCTCTTCCTCTTCACAGATGTGCTGGTTATCGCTAAAGCTAAGTAAGTGTGTGGATTGGTTTAGGTCGAATGAATATCACGAGTGGAAAACATTAAAATATCCCCTGGAGTCTTGGTGGCATCAAACCTGCTCAGTTCAGACCAGTGTTAATTTTGGCAGCAAATTTTAATTTAGTTTTTAGTTAAACATATTTAATAATATTCTCTGCTTCATGAAGCGTCTCCACATGAACAAACACAGAGCTGTTCCTTTGGCAATGAATTGAAATGATACAAGGCTCTTTCAAACTGAAGTCACTGAAGTTTTGATCATTTTAGTCCCTTCTTTTCATTTTTGTTTAGTCATTTTTAGTCCACGGAAATATCTGGAGATTTTAGTCATAGTTTTAGTCCCATGAACCAACTTTAATTTAGTTTTAGTGTAATTTTAGTCAGCAAAGATATGACTGTGACTAAAATTATGACGAAATATTTTTGTTCACAAAAGTAACACTGGTTCAGACCTCTATCAACTTGTTCTGAAATGTGTACAGTGGTGAGCGAAGTACTTCATTTCATTGCTTGAGTAAAAATACAGATACTACTGATGAAAATAAAACATTGCCCAGTGAAAATAAAATCTACTTAAGTTAAAGTACTGAAGTATTTGCTTTATAAAGTACTTAAGTTAATCTATTCAAATTTACTTGATGTGAAATTGTATTTTGCTGATGGAAAACCAATCATAATCAAAACTATTTTAGCATGTCAATACATAACCTTATATTACACAAATATACAGCTGGCAAGCCTAGAGGTTTAATGCTACAACATTTATTTTTTGTTGTTTTTCACCAATGAACAACAACAAACAAGTTCCTCTTGTTTGCTGATACAGAGAAAAGGATCACGGTCTATATCAGTGGTTCTCAAACTGGCCCTTCTTCATGTAGTACTCACTGTCAATTTAACACTTTATTCATTTTATTTAGAAATACAGTACCTTTAAACTTGGTGTTATCTGGTTTATACATGTGGTTTACCCCCAGTTTAGTCTCATTAATTCTATTTTAGACCCTCTTTAGACCGGGTTTAGTCGTTATTTGATCATGATCTAGGCCTGGTGGTACTTGGAAGCTAAAATATTTGATCAGGTGGTACTTCGTGTGGAAAGTTTGAGAAAAAGTTGTTGATGCAGCTCTCTCTCCTAATTTAACGTGCCACTTTAACAAAAGATTTTAGGACCAGGACATTATAGTTGTTATATAAGTTTTGGGATTTTGCCAACTGTGCTGCTGTTGACCGGAATGAAACTGCTCTGTGTCTCTTTTGGTTATCGGCCAATTGGGTTAATAGCAGGCCGTGGGGTCATATCATCGACAAGCAAAAGACACAACACACTGCAAAAACACTTTTAACCCCATAGCACCCTCTGTTTCAAATGCAACACAAAATTCAAAGGTCATGGCAAAAAAGTATGACATTTGTTTTTAAATATAGTAACTCATTTATGTACCAAAGAGCCTAAAGAAGCAAATTTGCTACATTGAGTGCTGCCATCTACACACCAAACTGTGTCAAAGTAAGAAATCAATTTGAAGTTGATCAATAAAGGCTGAGGAACACCTACAGACTTTAGACGAGTCTTTCAGTTATGTATTGGTGTTCTTTGGTTCCACTGTTTTGATTGTGTTGCAAATACGCAACGCTGGGTTCCTAGGGCTGTGTTAGTGTCATCTGCACATCTTACTCACTGGATCAATGGACTGGTCCAGACTGGTTTAGGACAAATCCAGACTGGGTTTGCTCAAGTCCAGACTGGTTTAGGACGGATCCAGACTAGTTTTGGACAGGTGAGTGGTTTTGGGCAGATCTAGACTGGTGTAGGACAGGTTCAGACTGGTTTAGGACAGGTCCAGACTGGTTTTGAACAGGTACAGACTGGTTTAGGACAGCTCCAGACTGGTTTAGGACAGGTCCAGACTGGTTTTGAACTGGTCCAGATCAGACTGATTTAGGACAGGTCCAGACTGGTTTAGGACAGGTCCAGACTGGTTTAGGACAGGTCCAGACTGGTTTAGGACAGGTCCAGACTGGTTTAGGACAGGTCCAGACTGGTTTAGGACAGGTCCAGACTGGTTTAGGACAGGTCCAGACTGGTTTAGGACAGGTCCAGACTGGTTTAGGACAGGTCCAGACTGGTTTAGGGCAGGTCCAGACTGGTTTAGGACAGGTCCAGACTGGTTTAGGACAGGTCCAGACTGGTTTTGCACAGGTCCAAACTGGTTTAGGACAGGTCCAGACTGGTTTAGGGCAGGTCCAGACTGGTTTTGGACAGGTCCAAACTGGTTTAGGACAGGTCAAGACTGGTTTTGGACAGGTCAAGACTGGTTTTGGACAGGTCAGTCAAAATGCAGCCTGAAAAGCCCAATGTTGCATATGTGCTACAATGCCAAATTTGGCCAATGAATACTGCTTACCAAAAATATTGACACATTTTGTTCTTACCCATGTCTGGTGACTAAAATTTAGCACAGATGATTTTTTTTCCAACAAATATTTCTATGTCTGGGTTCTATGGGATTAAAATCAAGTAAAACATTTTAGATACAGTATTAACACAATAATCCTGATTTTGTTGCTCATTGCCAGGTCATCTAACCAGTTCAAGCAGAAAGCGCTGGTCTCTGTGTGCGAGCTGTGGACCGCTGGGTGTCTGGAGGAGGTGTGTGAGGGGACCACCAGCCCAGACCGGAGCTTCGTTTTGGGATGGCCCACCTGCAACTGTGTGGCTGTGTTTGGGTGAGAGACAGTGACAATACCTGTTTAAGCATGAAAACAGTAAGGAACAATAGAGATCGACAGGCCATGTGACTAATGCACAATGCACTTGCTTTTTGAGCACTGGTAACCATTCATTCTCCGATTTTAAATTAATTTTTAAATGGCAAAAAACAATCATATACAAAGTGAAGGAGAGCACTGACGGCCCGTAACAAAGAAGAATCTGACAAAAAGGCAGAGAAAAGGTACGAGGAAAAAGTGAAAGGAGTGAAAGGGCTGGACCCGTACGAAAATACAAAATGGACTAAAGACGTCAGCATTACCGTATTTTCTGGACTATAAGTCACAGTTTTTCTCATAGTTTGGCAGGTCCTGCGACTTATATTGAAATATATAACTTCACATGTTTGTTATTTTCACACTGATTCTGTTCTTTATGATAAAGTTATCTGAATAACTGTTAATATGTTTCGTTAACATACCAGACACATATTCAGCCTGTTGCTCTCTATTCTATTGTTTTTATTATAACTTGCCTTTGAAGATGAAATGTCTGTTCTTGGTCTTGGATTTTGTAAAAATAAATAAATCCCCTCTGCATTTGACCCATCCTTCGATGCCGCTGGGCCAATACGTCAGGAGCAGTGGGCAACCGCAGTGCAGCGCCTGGGACCCATCTCCAAATGGGTCAGAATCACCTGGCTGGAGGATTTAACCTAATGTGCATGTTTTGGGTTGATGGGGGAAACCGGAGCACCCGGAGGAAACACATCCAGAGACGGGGAGAAACATGCAAACTCCACACAGAAAGGCCACACGGGCCGGGAATCGAACCCAGGACCTTCTTGCTGTGAGGCAAGAGTGCTATCAACTTTGCCACACACTACAGGAGGTGGCCATACACTACAGGATGTTAAATCTTTTGAAACTAAAAATCTGTGCACAGACCACACACACTTAAGGACAAACATGAGGACACACACGCACACACACACACGCGCACACACACACACGCACGCATGCACGCACGCACGCACGCGCACACACACACACACACACACACACACACACACACACACACACACACACACACACACATGAGGAGTCCCACGACAGATCATGCCATGAGAGAAAGAGTTTATTGAGCCACTCCTCCTAAGACTAATAATTTGGCTAAAAATCCTGTAGTGTG
>OMNZ01098812.1:0-12550 GCA_900303255.1 Lesueurigobius sanzi | reverse complement strand
AAAAGGATTGTCTCTAAAAGTGGCATGTCCCCAAAAATGGGGACCCTCGGGCTTAAGAGGTTAAAGAAACCAATACCGTTATCTGAGACATGAAGCGGCTTATCCGTGATCTCAACTAACAGATTCTGCAAAAAAACAAAAATCACAAATTTTGAAAAAAAAAAAACAGCTTCTTTCTCATTTTGCTTGAAAGTTGTGTGGCCGACTTGTGTCACTGGAAGCCACGGTGCGTCATTATCCTGTACTTATTTGAAGAAAATGTTACCTATGTTTTTAGATGACTTTTCACATTCTAAGGACGGCAGCCGAGTAATGACATAAACGTCCTCCAATTACAAGTAGCCTTCTTTAGATTGACCTCCTGCCCAAGATCATCCTTCTCTGCTCCGTAAAGCCCCACTGCTGTCCTCTCTCCAGCAAGTCCATTATATCGTATCACTGAACCACCCCCTGGACACCAGAGGCCAAACGGTCAGTCTTCCCGTCTCCCTTCATGACAAATGCCCAGTGATGGCCTCAGAGAAGGAGCAGATAGACACCGTATCCACTGCTGCTCTGACCCCTGTGTTAAGCGGCAATAACACGGCTGTTTTGCTGAAGGACTGCTTCATAATGTCGAGGTGAGAGGTAATAACCCGTGCAGCGAAATCAAACAATGTCAGAGGGTCCATCTCGCTCCCAATGAAAAAGGCATTTCTCTGAGATGTGACAGAACCTGACTGGAGGGATTTAACCTCTTAAGACCTAGAGTCCCCGAAAATGGGGACTTTTTTTTCAGACACAGTTACTGACCTACGTGTTTTACGCAGAAAAATATTCCAAAGTTGCAAATTAGTGACAGCTGATGTGGGATTATACATTTCTGTTGTTATTTCCTACACCACAGGGAGGAAAAAGGCCTTTTTGCGGAAAAATGTGTGTGTTTTTTTCAGGCGGAAATTCATTCAAACCCATGGCAACTTCATTTTATTGTCAAACAACATCATTTATTTTTATTTCACTTCCACCGTCATCCCAAAGCTCTACCAAATGTGTGTACACCAAGATTAGCCATGTACACCTAGGATGTGAAGACATGATTTTTGGAGAAAAAGGCCTAGGGCTTAAGAGGTTAAGGTGCTACTATACACTTTACTCTCATAACATATAAACATTCACTTGGAAGCAAATAAATGACCTAATCTTTACAATGAGGAGTGTAATTATTCACTGGTTCAATGTTTCTCGATAGACTGGGAAATTATAACTTCAATGACCACTTTTTTCTCACATTGTGACAGACTCCAAGCTTTACAGTCTTGGAATTGACTATATTTTGTTCATTTTAAAATATTTAATTTCTAGCCTGGTTTATTGAGTTTTGAGCTCTAAAAATGTATATAAATGAATTCACTAACAACTAGTTCATTCAAAAACTAGGCAACATCCAAAATCCCTTCTGAACAAATCGTTGCAGCTATTCACCTTATTCTGCCCCGCCCACTTTTGTTGTCTGAGCATTTCCTGTTTGTTTTAGCACTTCCTGTCAACTGGGATTTCCATTGTTGTCAATGTAAGAGAGTGAAGAAAATAAAACAGGAATGAACCAAAAACTTGTTAAAAAGTTCAAAGTAAATAAGTTTGTGTGGCTCAGGTTTAGTTTCAGTGGAAGGACGACACGAAAAAAGTGACCTAAAATTACTTTATTACCTTTGTTAGAGATATTATCTCTGACTATTTGTTGTCACTCTAAATGGCTAATTGTCTGTGATTAACTGTAAAGGACCAAAGCTGATGGAGTATTTACACAGTAGTTTGTTCTAAATGTTTCATGTTTCACCAATAACAAAAATCATAGCCAATATCAGCTCAAGTCAGACCTGCAGTTTGACCAGAAACACAAGAACCATCGCAACTTCCTGAATAAAGTGAACAGCAATTTTGAATATAGCTTCCCTCCATCTTCTTCCACTTATCCATTGGCAGGTCGTTGAGTCAGAGGTCCAAGCTGCCCGGATCAGACTGCACCAGTCTCTTATGGCTCCTCCTGCAGGTGGTGGGTCCACAGGAGGGCAGTGACATAATTGTCCTTGATGAGGATCATAAGGAGCTTCTGAACCGCTCTTGGTCTGACCCGTCACCTAGGACCTGTTTGCCCTGCCAGGAGACCCTACAGGAGCATAAGGCCCCGGACACAGAGCTCCTCGGATCATTCGGGTGCTCAAACCCCTCCACCACGACAAGGTGGCGGTTCGAGAAGGGGTTTATTACTATTCACGCTCTCACGAAATAAAACCATACATTTAAAACTGGCTTTATACATTATTTAGATTTTGTTGCTGAAAATATAGGCAATTTTAGCCATTTGCACAAATAAAACGACTTATTTTTTGTATTACTTTTCAGTTATTTTATACTGTAAAATAACTGAAAACTTACAATACCCTTTCCCCCATATTTATGGCAGTAAGATACAGAAAACTCAATTTAAAACTGTTCCTTATTCACCTACAGCGTCTCGCCTTAGAGGAGGCCATATCAAAATGACCACATGATAAGACGCTTATGATTCTAGATATCACAATATGCAATACAGTAATTTGTATGCATGTTGCCGAATTAGACTGGAATCACGCAGAAGGAGACTGTGGAGGCACTAACAACTTAAATGAACTCAGAAAAACTATAATAATAATAATGTTTGGGCGAACGGTAGGCAACTGATGCATTCAGACGTGTAGCGCTGTTTATGTAAATCACAGATGTGATACAACGCAGAGAAGCAATCCTCTGTTTGTGAACAATGTTTTTGCCTATCATAGAACTATTATTTACTAGTATTATTTATTAAAAATATTCACTTTGCCTACCAAAACCCCCGATGTGACGACATCGCGATCGCTCGTATGGAAAGTGGTGATGGAAGCGAGGCTACCATTCGACTACGACCACCACCAGCTATTCACTCTCTCACGGTCATTCACTCTGACCTATTATACATGTTCTTAGTGGAGCATCCGGAGGAAACCTATGCAGACACAGGAAGAACAGGCTCCACACAGAAAGGCCCAGTTCGGCCTGGGAGTCAAACCCGGGACCTTCTTACTGTGAAGCACGAGCGCTAACAATATGAGTGTTTACAATATGAGCAGTTTTCAGAGGTTGAAGCTTGGTATAAATATGGTTGCAGGTACGGGTCGTTGTTACATCTCCTGTCACCAATGTTTCACCTGATCTGTTATAATTAAACTTGTGTAATTAAGAAAATATAACCCAAAGAACACACCGTTATTGCTGCTTGTTACCATTGTTATCACCATTGCTACTGAACTATACACAGAAGTCACCTCTGGCTCCACCCCCTCACGGTTGGCCCTATACCCTGCTTTTTAACGCACCTCACTCAACAGGGCTCACACATCAGTCTGCTGAAAAGATGATGAGGGTAACAAGGAAGTAGCAAGATGAAATACAGGCTGTGTTAAAAAATTGACTATGACTATAAAAATACTTAATCACTATAATCACAATAATAATAATATAATAACAACATCAAAAAAGAAAAAAAAAAGAAAATTAAAATGGATTTTATGGCTTATAATATATGCAACTAATTATAATTGAATGAATTAAATAGATTGGTGACCGGTGAATAATGGCAATGACTGGTATTTGAAATTATATGACAGTGCACTGAATATTTACTGCTCATCTCTGAATGTAAAAGGGGGGTAGGCACTAATAAGCTTTTGCTTCTGCCTACTCCTTTTGGGCATCATACCTGTTCTGTATATATTTATTTATGTATGTATTCTTTCGTTTGCTTTCCATGCTGATCTATGCCTTTATGTCCAACTTTGTCAAACTCAGATGCTCAAATAAATAATAACAATAAAAATAACCACTGTGCCCTGACGATTGGCATCACCTCTGCGATGTTGTTACTTAGAGACTAGCAAACTGGGAAAATGTAATGAATATTAATTTAAACATGAACATGAATGAATATATAAATAAGTAGCCATGTGTACTTTAACAGCTGTTTTTAATATATATATAGACTGCAGTTTACCCATTAAGCGTTGTCCTAGGTCCCGGTTTTTCACCAGTACCATGTTCAAAGCAACATTTTTAAAACTTGAAACTGAATGACTTTTGCAACTGACCAATCACATCAATGCTGATTGGTCCATTTAATTAGACCTTTACAAACAAACAGCATTACCATTCAACATGAGATAAAGCATCAAAATGTGGCCCCCACAAATTCCCATTTTGTCCAAGTATTTATTGTTAATCTGTTCACCTTAACAATTGTACAGATGGTTGGTTAGTCTTGAGCTGCTGCCACAATGGACCAACCTGACCAGCATGTTTTAGGAGTGAAAACCGGAGCACCCAGAAGAAACCTATGCAGACACGGCAAAAAATACAATCTTAACACGGAAGGGCCCTGCCCAGTCTGGGAATCAAACCCAAGATCTTCTTGCTGCGACACAAGAGCGCTAACAACTCAGCGACCATATCCACCTACAAACTCAAGTTCATTTAAAATATCCAAAAATGAGTTTCCAATAACAGTTAAAGGTTGTGAAGGTTTCTGTCTGTTGTGATTAAGGCTGAAACCAATGATTATTTTAGTAATGGATTACTCAGATGATTATTTTGGCTGCAAAAGGTGATTGGAATTTCTTTTTTCTTCTTTTTGCCACGTAAAGCTGAAGTGATGTATTTGTGGACGTCTTGATAGAGTAAACTTAAAGGTAATGTCTGCAGGATGCTCTTAGTACAAGTTTCACTATGTGAATATGCCATTACTCATTTGAACCTCTCAAATTCTGTCTGTGATTGTGGAAGTGAGAGAGTTCTTTTATATTCATTTCCAAAACTGGTTTTGCCATAGAATATAAGAGCCCTCAGAGTGGGGCTCATTCTGCTCTGATTAGAACATAGTCTGAGATGAAAGGTCAAATATTTACAAAAATCTTTAGAGACAAAATAGTTTTCAAAAAATGCAGCATTTTATTGCTCTATCTGAGCCTATGTATGTCCCAGAAATGATTAATAGATTACAGTTGACAGCTATCAATAGTTGATTAGTTGTTGATTAATCACTGCGTTCATCAGTGTAAAATTGCATACAAAAACAAATCAAAATCTGTCTCTTAACACAAATGAGAGCCACTTGTATGACACATTCATGTTACCGAGCTGTTTCAAACATCAGTGAGTCCTGAACGTCACATAGTCACATGTCAGTGGTTCTCAACTGGTACGGTGTTGTGACCCGCCATCGGCCCAATATGACAATAAGAATTGAATTTCAATATTGGAAAATATAGCAGTTTCCATACAATTATTGTGGAATAAGCATAAAAAAACCCTGTAAAGTCCACATCAAGACTATTGCCAAAAGTCATCTGGAAATATATTTTTCTTGAAATAAATATTTTTACCCTTGATTTGAGTCGGTAAGTTCAGGAGATTTGCCTTTAGGACGTGTTTTTTGTTTCACTCGAAACGTGTATCTTACTGACATAAATATGAGGTGAATAGGGAAAAATAATAATTTAGTGATATCAATTTGAAACTTTTGTTGTGTATTACTGATATGAATATGAGAAAGAAATGTATTGCAAGTTTGTTGTCATTTTATGTTACATTTTACGCATAAAAATGGTCAAAATTGCTTGTATTTTTGCTGACAAAATCTAAATAATGTATTAAGCCAGGTTTACATGCTTTTATTTTGTTGATATGTTAGTTACAATGATTTGTTCAAAGGATTTTTTAAAATATTTTCTTTAGTTTTTGAATAAACTAGTTATTTATTATTATTACATCTGTAAAAAGCTTATTTTGCCTTGATTTTTTGGGTTTCAAAACTCAATAAATCAGGAAGAAATAAAATAGTGAAAAATCCATCTGAACAAACTAATACTATTTTAAGTCCAAGACTGGAAAGTCCATAGGAGCTACTAGAAAATGGTCATTGAAGTTACAATTTGTTGCATGGAGAAACATTGAATCAGTGCAATAATTACACTCCTTATTGTAAAGTTTAGGCCATTTATTTGTTTTCAGGTGGAAGTTTATATATAGTTAAGAGATTAAACTTTTGCCTAAAGTCTCCCCTTAAATGAGGAAAGATAAGTGTCATCACTTAAAATTAGATAAAAGCTTAATTCACTTTTTATTCTTGTTCAGACATAAATGTTGAAAAAAAAAAAGTTCCCAGGGAAAGGCTCACGACTCAGGGCAAATCGACCCACTTTTGGGCCCCGACCCACTAGTTGAGAACCACTAGCCTATATACTGCAGTACTGGATGGAGTAGCTGCCTGTGTTTCCGAGGAGAGGTGGGCAGAGGAGAAAGAGGAGGGAATCGTAAGCAAGGATAAGCACAGATTTTCTGATGTCTTCCTATGATAAAAGAAGTAACATCATCAAAACTGCCTTTATCCAATGCCTATAGCAGCTCCGTCACAAAAGGTCGGACATCAGAGCGGTCAACCATCGTCAGAAAACACGTGTAAAAAAACGGTTAGCACAGACAAACTGATGGGACCAAGACAATGTGAAGGAATGTGAGGTGGGCTTGCAGCAGCAAACTGTCAGAGCGTCAGCAGTGGTGGGCAGTGGTGGGTAGTGGTGGGTAACAAAGTACTTTTACTTAAGTCCTCTACTTAAGCTCAGACACAGGTGAATAAGGAAAGACATTAGAGATTCTTCAGTCTTCATCTGTACTCTGTAGTTGAAGTCTAGGATGTTTCGATCTTTATCTAAAGACCTTTGTCAGCGAATGAGCAGGATTTGACACACGCTTGTGGGTCTTTAAGGAGAAGCCAGCAGGAGGAGTTAACCTCTAAGTCCCACCTCTCTTGGTTCCAAAGGTTAGCCTAAGCCTATTCACACCTAATTAGTGCTCGTGATTGGCAATTATCAGCAATTTTGACGCCCTACAGATAATTCTGATAATAAAAAATCAACCGGTAATAATAAAGCCCTTTATGTGCGTTTTTGCCTTTGGGCTCTCTGTTGTGGCTTGTGCTTGTGCCTGTCTCCTCCTGGGAGTTGCTCCTCTCCCGTACGTATTCACGAAGCATTCTCCACAAAACTGAAAAAGTGGCTTAAGGAAAATCAGAAGTGTGAGCACTAGAACTGGATGTAGTGTGGACAAATGGGACCAAATATTTCTATGTACTTTTTTTCTTATATTTGTATTAATCCTTTTGTATGTGTTTCTTAACTTTAACTGTTCCCTAAATGCCTAACCAGGGATGGGGGTTGCAAATTAGCCTGTGGCTAGAAGCCCTATGTACTTTGACATCGGTTACCTATGGGTGACAATGTTTAATTGTACTGTCCCTGTCAAATAAATAAATAAATAAAAATAAATAAATAAGCTGTAGCTGAACCCGATTCCTCAATAAAAAGGATGAGGCTTTTCTGTCTGTAATGTAGCGGGACTTATTTGACTAAAAGTATCTGGATGTCTTATTGTGAAAAGATCAGACAGCGACAGAGCATCACATGACAGCAGCATGGCATCAGACGCTAAAGAAGCATTCACCAAACTTTTTTTTTTTTTTGCTCTATACAATGATTCTATTTATTTGTATGGGTCAGAATTATAATAGGAAATTATTGTATTTGAAATATTGGCTAACAATATCGGTTATCTATATCAGCACATAAAATTATCGCTTATCGATATCGGTTGAAATTGGCATTATCGTGCATCCCTACTAATTAGGTGTGAATAGGCCTCCTTAAAGACCCACAAGCGTATCAAATCCTGCTCTTTCGCTGATGAAGGTCTTTGGATAAAAATCGAAACGTCACTTCAACTACAGAGCACAGATGAAGACTGAAGAATTTCTACCTATGATGGACAACTCCTGTATGACTGAGAACTTACACAGACATTAAATTGACTTGAATCAATTTCAAACTTTTTCTGTAGAATAAAATGTATTGCAAGTTTTCCATTAGTTAATGTTTTTATATAAAAATAACACATTTTATGTGTAAAAATGGACAAAATGGACAAAATCTAAATAATATAAAAACCCAGATTTAAATTCATGCTTTCATTTTGTTGATGTATGAGTTACACAGATTTGTTCAGAGTTGGATGTTTAGGTTTTTGAATAAGCTATGAATAAATATGTAACAAAAACATCAAACATTGCCTTGTTTTTTGTGGTTCAAAACTCAATAAATCAGGCTAGGAATTAGATATTGAAAAATCCCTCTGGACACACGTAAATATGTTTAAGTACAAGACAGAAAAGTCTGATGGCTGTATGGACTATGGAGATGTTGTTGCAAAAGTTTTAAAAAGTTTTAAAATGGCCTTTGAAATGACAATATTCTGTGTAAATCTATGGAGAAATGTTGAATCAGTGCAGAAAGTGATCACTTTCACTGGAAAAACAAATGTAAACAAATCCTAAGTATTTTATGACGCAAATACTTGGGTACTTTAACTTAAGTATGTTTTTTTTTACTGGGAAACTTTCACTGACAATTTATAATGCCAAATAAAGTGCTTTACTGCTTTACTTTCATAATATTTGACAAATAGTATCTGTACTTTTACTCAAGTAATGAAATGTAGTACTTGGCCCACCAGTGTCCTGATTTGTTGACCTCAGTCCAGAGACTTGTTTGTTTGTTTGCCGTAAGCCCACTCCACAACAGGTCCAGACAGAGGTGTAACTGTTCTCATGTCCACACAAATACCAACAATGAACAGCACAGATCCAAACACTGAGCACTGATCATTTCTGAACTCTGGTAAATGTCATACACTACACTCCACAATATGGAATTCATCATTTTAAGGCCAGACACTGCAGTTGAATTGGGAAAAGAAATTATTGAGTTTTGCTGTATAATACTGGTATTGCAAATTTTCCATCATTTTATGTTTTCATTTTATGCATAAAATCGGCTGAAAAACCTATATTTTCTGTGTAAAAACGTAAATAATGGATAGCCATATTTAAATGTATGGTTTTATTTTGTTGATACAGTAAATTAGTTACAATGATTTGTTTAGAGGGGGTAATCCTGTTTTGTTATAAAAAAACAAAAAACAAATTTAACCTTGTTTTTGGGGTTCAAAGCTCAATAAATCAATTAAATATTGCAATCCCTCTGAACAAACATTCAAAATACACCTAAGTCCAAGACTGTAAAGTGGAGTAATCACTTCCTTAGGGTAGGTTGTAGTTACAATTTTCCATATAGTTCTATCAGAATCAGGGCAATAATTAGGACACTCCCTCTTTCAATTACTACCTTCAAGGAGTAGGTACAGGTCATTTAAGACCAGGACAAATAGATTTAAGAACAGTTTTTATCCAAGTGCAGTTGCCACACTGAATCCTGTCAAATGTAACTGACTATAGGCACAATGTAACTGTCATTTTAAATAATGAATTGCCTTTTAACATTTCAGAAAGCAAACTGGACCAAAATCTGAAATGTATTTTTTGTTTTAATTGACCTTAGCTTGCAGTGTCTCCCCTTAAGAGAGAAAATCACTAAATACAAGATTCATATTTTCAATTTAAGTCAAGCCAAATTTGAAATGTAGTTTTTTGTAGTGCACTTGACAAGGCATTTATGTAAGAACGGCCAAAATTGCCAATATTTTCAGCGACAAAATCAAAATGAATCCAGATTTATATGTATGGTTTTATTTCCTAGCCTGTGAAACCTTCATTGACAATGGCAATACATTTTTCAGTGAATAAATCTGTAGAACTTAAAATTTGACCTTATGTTTTTGGGTTCAAAAAAATTAGCCACATTAGCACATTGAAAATTCCTTGTGAACAAACCTTCAAAACATTGTCAAATTGACAAATCCAAGCCTGGAAAGTTAGGATTAGCATCTGTAGGAGTCACTAAAGTGGAGATTTTGTTGCAAGATTAGACTTAAAATGATCATTTTTTCACAAATGATATTATCATTTATCATTGTTGTGTACATCACACATTTCACGTGGATACCAAATACTGTATGTCAATATTCATGGATGGATACGCGACCAGAGGCAGAAGAAAGAGATGGAAACACTTAACAAACATGACTACGATGTGTAGCTCGACAGAACATCATAAAATAAAACATTGTAAAGGCTGACTTTGGGCTTTTTTATACTTTGACATTGGAACTAAGATGTTACGGGACAAAACTATGAATTTTGGAATCCCCCACCACAGGAAAAATGTTTGGTTTTCCCCTGCCGCGTCTCACATTTAATGTTGGTAGTGATAAACCCAAGCCAACAATAGCTGAAGTAGACTACTTTAGTGGACATTACAGCCACACCCCCATCACCACAGCCACACCCCCATCACCACAGCCACACCCCCATCACCACAGCCACACTCCCATCACCACAGCCACACCCCCATCACCACAGCCACACCCCCATCACCACAGCCACACTCCCATCACCACAGCCACACTCCCATCACCGCAGCCACACCCCCATCACCACAGCCACACTCCCATCACCACAGCCACACCCCCATCACCACAGCACACATCACCATGACGCTAAACGTGAGATGCTAAACATCAGGGAGAGACAGGAGATTCAAGAGGCAGGTGTCCGAGCCACCTCCAGACCCTGCATCACCATCAAATCACACTTTTCATATCCAAATATTGGTAAATAAACATGTTATACTTTTACAAGACATATTGCATGATCAAAGGTTCTTGGAGGCGGCTTGGAATGTGAACAAAATACATCCGTTCCTACCATGGTGACTCTGGGAGCGGAGCGGCCAATGCTTTTCTCCTAGAACACACAACCAGGCGATTAGCATTAGACTGAAGGCCTTCAAAAAGACTTATTATGAGCTGCATTTTCAGTCTCACAAAAAATGCATCTTGAAAGTAAAGATGCACCAATCCAGCTATTTTGCTTCCGATACTGATACTTGGGGTTTGAGTATTTACCCGATACCAACCGATACTATGAGATTTTCACAAAAGAGGGTTTTCAGATGACATATTTGTTGTTGAAACTGGTTCTGGAAAAAGTGACAGGCATCTTTTTTTTTAATTTTTCCATTTCAAAAGGTAACTTTATGTAGATAATTGGCCATGAAATAACAAGAGACTTGTTGAAAAATAGTATAAATTAAATTGTCTTGTCATAAGATAAGGAAATCCAATTGTATGTGGAGCCTGTGTGCCCAAGACAAATTTCCCCTTGGGACAAATAAAATAATTCTTAAATCTCTTGAACCGTTTTTGAAAGGCATTTGCAAAAAGAAAATATTTTCCCTGATCATTATTTGATAGTGATTAGATTCACAAACCTGACCTGGCTGAAAGGACTTTCTACTAGCCAACATCATGCATGCTTTTAAATATTGTTACCACTTGTGGACACCTTAATGAGAAAATAATTAGACCTTATATAGACCCGATATATTTAGGTTGAATATCGATATACGATATATATCCCGATATTTTTTTCGGCAAAGTGAGATATGTGAAATTACAGTCAAAGTCAAAGCCAAATACGAGTAGTTTTATTGAAAACTCACTTTACATAAACACTGTATAACAAAGTTCTGTAAGGTGCACATTTAAATAAATAAAAATAGCCTATAAAAATACGTTAATCTTTTTCTGAAGGCAGCATTTATATATAAAGTTCTTTTTGTTCACTTGAAGAGCAACTAACCCCCAAATCTACTTTTTTTTGCTGATTAACTGTATATGGGTGTCTAGTGTAAAACAGTCTGTGTGGAGCTCTCTTAAGGTTAAAACTATATGGCATTGGACTTTTGGAGTCCGTCACCTTAATGTTTCAATAGCTGATGTGACGTCAGCAGCCCTGCCGTACGAGCCCTGCGGCTATCACAACAACAACAACAACAACAACAACAACAGCTAACATAGCTAACTAGCTGCTAATTGAGATTCTAAACGTTTTATGCTTGGAGACTTAACACATCTGTAAAACAAAATTGAGTGACTGAATCGGCCTCGCGGAGAGCTTTTAAATGAGGTATAGCATGTCCATGTATTTATTGTAACATTTAGCTGCTGCTGGAGCAAGGATAACCTCAAGACTATCTTAGAAAGTTAGCTGCAGTACACTCGCCGATCTCCGAGCAACGGCTCGCCTGAAGCAAATTTGAACTATATCGATATACGCGATAGGGTCTAATTACATATTTCATTAAAAAATATATCAATATATCTCAAACATCGATATATCGCCCAGCCCTAATAGTTACCAGCACAGACTTTTGAGCTGCCCTTTGCCTCAATTGTTAATAGGCTCTTATGATGTCATGTGAACACAACCTATTTTATTTTATTTTTCCTGATACCACACCACAGATGCCAGGGGTGGGGGGGAGGAGAGAGAGTGGAGCAAAAGGGGAAAGGGAATGTTATTTGTATAGCGCTTTTCATATGACACAGTCACACCCAAAGCGCTTCACACATGAAAGGGAGGGGGGTCATTCACTCCAGGCTGATGGTGGTAAGCTACATTTGTAGCCACAGTTTCCCCTGGGGTAGA
>OMNZ01098803.1:0-10223 GCA_900303255.1 Lesueurigobius sanzi | reverse complement strand
CAAGGGTTTAAAGGAACAGGCCACTATTTTCCATACTGAGATATGTTCTTACCTGGGCTTAGACGAGTTGATGCGTACCTGTCTGGTCTTTGTGCGTGCCCTCAGTCACTCAAAAAGACCAAAGATGTTAGCATTTAGACTCTGCCAGGGGTAAGAAGGCTAAGAATGCTAACAACATCTATGGTCTTTGTGCGTGCCCTCAGTCACTCAAAAAGACCAAAGATGTTAGCATTTAGACTCTGCCAGGGGTAAGAAGGCTAAGAATGCTAACAACATCTATGGTCTTTTTGAGTGACTGAGGGCACGCACAAAGACCAGGCAGGTACGCATCAACTCGTCTAAGCCCAGGTAAGAACATATCTCAGTATGGAAAATAGTGGCCTGTTCCTTTAAACCCTTGACTTGAAGTAGGCGCTGCTTCCTTTTTGAACATGTACAGTAATTGCAATAAATAGTTATTAACTGTGAACAAAAGGAAAATACACTGTGACAATGAATGAGCTCCATGTGTTGGGGCTGGTTGTCACGATGGGGTTGGTTGTCCCTATTGTTACTTATGGGGTTTATACTGCAGGTGAAAACATTACTTTTTTCATGCAGTGGTCAAGTTTGACATTTTTGTTTAGTTTGGGAGCTCACACTGGATCCTGAGTACGTTCATGTTTTCGGCCTCCACAAGACTTAAAAAGTAATTTTTCAGAGGGATTTTTCAATATGGCAAAGGTAAATGTTTTCAATTTCAAGATTTTGCTCCTGTTTGCTTTTTTAATATACAGTGGGTCAGACTTTCATTTACTACACAATTCTCCCATTTTTGGTCTGTCCTCTTTCTAATAGTGCCTTTTGTGCATTTAGAACTGATAAAAGTTATATTTCATGTGGCCTGTGGTAATTGACCATACTATACTGGCAGGTCTTCATTCAACAGACAGTACATGTTGTAACGTGAGACTCTTTTATTTTTACACTGACTAAATACTACACAATCAAAGCAGAAAACGTATAACTTTCCTCTTCATTTCAAAGGGTGCCTGGGGCTAGTATGTTGGGGATGACGAGTTGATGCGTACCTGTCTGGTCTTTGTGCGTGCCCTCAGTCACTCAAAAAGACCAAAGATGTTAGCATTTAGACTCTGCCAGGGGTAAGAAGGCTAAGAATGCTAACAACATCTATGGTCTTTTTGAGTGACTGAGGGCACGCACAAAGACCAGGCAGGTACCCATCAACTCCTCTAAGCTCAGGTAAGAGCATAATCTCAGTATGGAAAATAGTGACCTGTTCCTTTAAGCTTCATTTAATGTTTGTGTGACTATGGGATACTCTGTTGACGAACAGTGGACTCTAGAAAGAAACATATGACAACTAGCCCCGCTCTCCCCTATCCCTGTTTTAAATGGACCAGCTGTAGCACCTCTGCTGTCACCTGCCACCGCATACAGTTCACTCGCTCCGTTTTTATCTGCAGCCCTCGGGGGCATATGTAATTGCTCAGTGCTGATGAGAATGGTGCTCCGACTCAGAGTACCATCTCATGCCGCAATTATTATAGCGGTGGCACTGCAGGGGATGAAACAGTGGGAAAAGTATATAGGTAGGTGTAGAGCCGTCGCCGTGAGGATAAAGAGGTGTTAAGGTGCTACTTTCGGTGATTAGAAGGTCTCATTTTATGAATTATTCATGTAGCTACCCTTTTATGTAACACATTAAACTTATTAACAAGGGCAAATGACAAGTTCGACTATCTATTTCACCAGAGTTAAAAGCACAAACAATGACGGAGGGAGTGTGTGAACTTTAAATTTTGTGGTCCGAACTCATTCCTACCTTTTAGTGTAGCTTGAATCATCGACTGGACGGAGTTGATTGATTGGAGCTTCTGCTTAGCTCTTGTGGTCAGAAAGTGTGACAGATAAACCACAAGTTCCCAGGAGGAGGTGTCAGGACCATGGAAATTAAAGGGAGAAAAGTAACTTGATGTTACTGGATGCAAATAGTTAGAAAGCTACTCCAGAATACTTTTCAGAATGTCTACCACATTTGCGTGACGTCAAAGCCTAGTTAGAAACAATTAATACATGCACAGGCTTTTGTAGATATCACCTAAGATGAGAAATAGCATGTAAAAGATAAAAGTTAGATCATTTTGTTTAAATTTCTGCTTTTTTGAGGGTTGGATGCGCACACAATGGCCACTAAACCTCGTTGTATAATGTTAATGATAGAGAAATAACAGAAATTATATAAATGTCTTAAACAGACAAGCCATACGTTGCCATATTTTATAGAGGCCGAACCCAGGACCTTCTAGCTGTGAAGCACAAGCGCTAACCACTGTGCTACCGTACCGTATACCATATCCCCATTTCGACAACACATTTCTTTCTGTTTTAACCTTAGACTTGTGACAAAAAAGTTACTTAGTTTTAGTCATGATTTAGTTAAACCATTCTTCTTTATTTGTCTAATTTTAGTTGATAAAAATTCCATGTAAATTTTGCTGACAAAATAGACAATTAATTTTGTAAACTTTTCATTTAGACCTATATTATTGTATTTAAACATATTTTGTGCTTCATGGAGCTTCTCCCAGATGAACACAGACCTGTTCCTTTGGCAGTGAATGTACATGTAAATGATTTGAGGCTCTTTCAAAGTGTGTCTCTGAAGTTCACTGTTTTTCTGTGCTGTGGTAAAGAGTTCCAGTTGGGAAGTGGAAATTACAAGCGCATTTTGTTCAAGTGCTTTTGTGGTCGTAGCAAAGGTGTATATTGAAAAACACACAAGAACACACCGCAAACGGGTCTGTTTTGCGTGACAAAATAGTCTACAAACCACAACTACTACCTACATCTGCTTTTTAGCTAAATGTTTGGATTTTATTTTATGTTTTATACAAAGCGCTAAGTGGACATAAACATGAAACTAAAATTACGGAGGTTGGCTATACTAAGTAAATATGATATATGCTTCATAACAAACAGCTCTCCATCTTGTTGAAAGGTCAAAGGTTATCTCAGCTCGGAAACTCAGGTATCAACATTGTTTTCCAGTGGAAAATATGAGATGAGGTGACGTTTCATGTGCAATTTTCTACTCCAATCCCAGGTTCGGAGGGAAACCTTGTACTGACTCAAGTTCCTCTCCAGGCAGTTGCTGGAGGAGCTGTGGACAGCAGCTGCAAAGGTTAGTCCCCTAGTGCAAACAATCACTTTTTCTAATACTGATCTTGTCTTGAAAGTCACATCCCTAAATCAAACAAACATTCACACTCACCGATTCAAGATTGGAATTGATGAGTGTGAATATTTGTTTGAAGTAAAATTGTAGACCTATCATGCTATGTTAGCTATCTTCACGGTTGGACTGGCGTGTAGGTGACGCATTTTTCTTAGCAACCCCAGCCACCATTTCTCATAACTTCACTCTAATCATTAAAATCTCTAAAATTATTGCCGCAAATGTCCTCAAACTGCACTCAAACAGTCAAGCCGGTGGTCGCTCAAACCGATTTAAATATTATTCAAAAATGCCATTCTGAGGTGGCTCAGGCATCTGTTTCGGATGCCTCCTGGTCGCCTCCCTCGGGAGGTGTTCCAGGCACGTCCCACTGGGAGGAGGCCCCGTGGAAGACCCAGAACACGCTGGAAAGATGATGCCTGGGAACGCCTTGGGATCCCCCAGGAAGAGCTGGAGGAGGTGAGAGTGGATCGGGAAGTCTGGGCATCTCTGCTCAGACTGTTGCCTCTGCGACCCGGCCCCGGATAAAGCGCAAGAAAATTGATGGATACTTGTGTATACATCTTGACTGAAGAAATAGTTACATTTATTTGTGTAATTTAGAGTAAAACAGTGGCCTTTTGTTTGTTGTTTTTAGCAGAAAATAAAGATAAAGCTGCTGTTTATGTCTGTTTTTGTCTATGGAAGTTTCAATACGAGCGATCGCAATGTCGTCACGTCCGGGGCTTCGGTAGGCAATATGAATAGTATTAAATAATAGTTCTAT
This sequence comes from Lesueurigobius sanzi, assembly GCA_900303255.1. Taxonomy (NCBI): domain Eukaryota; kingdom Metazoa; phylum Chordata; class Actinopteri; order Gobiiformes; family Gobiidae; genus Lesueurigobius; species Lesueurigobius sanzi. Next base: position 6,219 of record OMNZ01098803.1, on the reverse strand, counting down.
GATAGGCAAAAACAATGTTCACAAACATTGCTTCTCTGGCGTTGTGAAATGTGACTTAAATAAACTGAGCTACATGTCTGAATGCATCAGCTGTGGCCTACCATTCACCAACATCCACCATCTCTGACTGCCTCAACACCTGTATTTCACATGACCGGTAAGAAGCTGGTGCAGCCTGTTGCTCATTCCACACCACATACATGCTACTCTGATTATACCACCGTCCCATACTCTGCTTTTCCTGAACATTTTCCACCGGTTATTGACATTTCTTAATAACTTTCTTCTTTTTTTTTTAACTTTAAAATGTTAAAACAAGGTCAAGCAAGTCTCAGTGCCACTTACTTTGGGGCATTTGTGATTGCAAGTGGCAGTGCAGTGAATAACGCGCAGGTGTAATGTGGTAAATGAAGGCTCCGCGGCGAGAGCTTGAGAATAAAAGTCATCCATCTCCTGGAGGATAAAGACTTGTTAAGGCGCTAATCCCAGGTCTGAGCGGTGCCACTGAGCTCTGACATTTGAAGCCTTTTATATTGAACTGTGTGGAGTGCATAAATACGACTATGACTTCACGGTGGGCTTTAGGAGGATTTAGATCTAACAATGAATACTGAAAAATTCAATGTGCGCATAACTTATTGAGTTTGAAAGGAGTTGGAATAGTTAGGAGAGACACTGCAAAAAATAAATGAATAAAATAGAACATACATAAATACCAAAAGCAGCCCCCAGACAAACTTTTGTTGGGCCACAATCTTCTTCTTGAGTTGGCACATCGCCAGAGATGACACTTTTTTTCTGCAAGTTTAAGAATTTTACACAATTAAAACCTCAAACTAGTTATAAACTAAATACAGGTTGAGAGGTGAGAGGTTTAACCCTCTCTTAAATTAACCCAGTTGAATAAACAAAAAACAAGGCACTCCTCCCACAACATTAATTCTCTATTTTAATTTTCTAAAAAGCCTTTATTTTGCTGGGCTAATGCATATTAAAATCATTACATTACAACAGCCGGGCAGCTTGGACTGCTGCCCCTGCGACCCGGCAAGCGGAAGAAAATGGATGGATGGATGGAAACAAATTGCTGGTTTCTTCCCCGCGTATCAGCTCTAACAAGCCTTTCTAAAGAAGTGAGGACCAGGAGGAGTAATTGGAAAACCAGGACTCAGAATATCTGGTGACCTGAGGAAGTGGCCACACAATTGAGTGACAATTGAATTCCTGTCCCCCAACACCAAAGAGCACCTTTTTTGTGGTACTAACTTCCCAAGCACATTGTTTCTAGTTTTTTTTTTTTCTTGAACCTGTTTGAATGAGTGCACTGGCCACCGATCTGTGGCCCTCCATGATGTATACAATTCAATATGCGCCACTGGCTTATACATACAGTAGTTCATGTATTAATCATTACTGTGCTTTTTGTGTGTTGGCAGATGAGGATACAAATTCAAATGTTGCTCTTAAATACAGAGGCCAGGGCTGGTGAGCATTTGGCCTGGAGTGCCCCCCGTAGGCAGCAGTGGGAATAATTTAATAAAAGCAAACTACAACATTGTTAGCAACTCTGTGGCACCGCGGTGAACACACATTGAACAACTGTAACAAATCTAATATACAGGAATAGTTTCAAATGTATATCTCTAATTTCTTTGCCCCTATGCAGTGTCTGACCTTAAAAACAATGTTTGTAATCAGTAACATTTCTTTGAAGGTAAGTTGAGGTGAGTGAAGTGCATGTGGCCCTGGCATATTCCACGCTGACAGACCAACATCCATCTCCAGGAAGAAATGCTTTTAAAAAGAAAATTGATGGCGTCTCCATAAGTGCATTTCAGTGCATTGCGACCGCCTCTCTCCACCTTTGTCGTGCGGCACACAGCGACTGGAAGGGCAGCTGGTAGATCTTACTTGCTTATAAAAATGTATTACATGTTTCTTTTCCCTTTTCTTTTTTTTTTTAAAAGCAGATACTGAGGTACAGAGGTGTTGTATCTAAACTGAACCACATTTTCATAGCTTGGGGTTGTTTACTTGACCGCCTGTCTCAAAAGATGACTTTTGAGATATGGTACTTGAGGTTTTTAAGGTCAACTAAGAAATATCAAACAGCAAACACCATGTGGAATGAAGAACTGTATCCATCTCATAAAACGTATACTTGGTACGTTTAACATGCCTTAATCTAAAATTTTGAAATCTTTGGCTTGTCGCGGTCCATGATGTGTTCCCCTGTTTTATTTTGACATTGTCTGTTCTGTTCTTCTGGTTTACTACTGTCATCTAGATTATTTGGCTTATTTCATGACATTTTTACTGATTCTAAAATAATCTCGCTTGAATTAGGAAAACCAATTTTCTTACCCCATTGGCAAATAAATTTTAATCAAAAAGGAAATAAGTAGAAATCTATTGAAACAAGTCAAAAACACCTTAGAACAACACGTGGTTAGAATTAGGTAAAATGAGCCACTAAAACTGAACTCATCATAACAGCTCAGATTTAGATAAATAAGTTGAATTTGGGTAATTTAAACTTATCTAGATATTAACTTTTTTGTGTAGATGACAAATAATTTAGTATAGGTATCAAAAAAATAGAATAGAATAGACTACCGAAGTGGAAATTCATCTTTGGCTCACCGACACAAAAAAACAGGACAGTGCAAAAATGCCTAGTGGAGATTAAATACTAAATACATAGAAAAACACATTAAGTTCACTTTTGTAGCTGTAGTGTCCAAGCATTGTTCAGGTACCGGTATTGTAAACCAAATATCGTTAAAGAACAACTAACCCCCCTACCGGAGCCCAACTCCACCCACATCTTTTTTTTTGAAAATTGTGGCAGGAGGAGGCGTCGCCTGGCGGAGCAGGGAATGCCCGGGGGGCAGTGTTGAGGTTATGTTTGCTCCAACAGCAGCTAAATGTTACTGAATATGGGGATGCTATGCCTCTTTTAAAAGCTCTTCATGAGCCCGTTCCAGTCGCTGGATTTGTTTTACAGATGGGTCAAGCCTACAAGCAAAAATCGTTTCGAATCACCATTAGCAGCTGGTTAGCAATATTAGCCTGTTGTTGTTGTTGTTGTGCTAGCGGCTGGGCCCACAGCGGCAGGGCTGCTGACGTTACATCACACATTGAACCAATAAGGTGACAGACTCTAAATTCAAATGCCATATAGTAGTTCCTCAAGAGGGGCCGCCAAACAGGCGTTTTTTTTAAACACAAAAGTTAGATTTCAACAAATGTGCACTAAAATGTCAAAGTAATAATGGAGACATGTAAGCAACACTAGTAGACACTCATGTATACAGTTAATAAGCAAAAAAAAGTTGATTTGGGGGTTAGTTGCTCTTTAAAGTACTAGTAGGCTATGCAAAAAAAAAAAAAAGAGAACACCAAGCCCTATGCCCGAAGCCCTTGGTCAACACAAGTCACAAATTTCGATTGTAAGAGCATTTTGGCTAACATGCGTGTTTTCTTTGTATGTTCACACAGCTCTTGCGGTGAATTTGAAGGTTTGCTCCATTACACCTAAAAATCATTGGTAAGGCCTCACCCTTGAGTTGTGGGGGTATGCTTCACCTTGTACGAATTGTTCTCTACATATAATCCCCCCCGGCCATTCCTGGGGGTCTGTTCTCGTACATAACCTACTTACAGCTACAAACGGCCCTGGAATTACCTCTGATCCACGAAGAGTTGCATCAGCTTATTTAACCCCTCTGTGTCCTAACTTTAGCTGTGGTGATATTGTCCTGGTGTCTCTTTCACAATGGCACTCGACGGTGCCAGCGCGGTGGAGTGGAGTGCTGTGCACTGGGGCTGGCCTGTACTTGAACATCACCAGTCTGTTTAAAGTGCTCGGCGCGATGGCTCTGACACACGGACTTCGCACAGATGGTACTTCTGGAAGAGCGCAGTGAGAATATGCTTCACGCTTCGAGGGCCGCATCACTCTGTTTCCAACGCTAGACTGGCCATAGAGTACATTTTTTTACTGTTGTTTTTGGAGCTTTGTGAAGTTTGCGAGACCTTGCTGTGTTATATCATCCTCCTTTCTCTCGTGTGGGTTGTGTCTCGTGCGCAGTAGTTACAGACTTCCTGTTCCGCCAGGGCCTTTTATGTGAAAGAGATATTGTAGCTTCAAATGAGCTTTTAAAACATGTTTCACTTATCTCTGTCTAAATATATTTTCAGATGGTAACAATATAGGTGAAATATGTGATCTTGTTTATAATTTTGGGTGTATTTTACCAGTAGGCAAAATCATTTCATTTTCGTGCTGAAAAGTTTTTAAATTCGCATATTTATTCAGTTGTGATATAATTTGTTGCCTCAGCATGACTATTTCAGTCTTTCTTTAAGGTTAAGTGTTCATAATTTTTAAAAATGTATGTTAAAGCCATAGAGGGGAGCAACAAAAGGTTACCAACCCCTTTTCGGTGAAACCAGAGGCTGCGTCCATTGAGATTAATGGGTAAACATCGACTGAGATCTTCACATTAACGTCTGAAAAATAACAATTCATGCGTTTTGTGTATTTGTCTAATATAAAAGAGAAGCAAATCAAGAGATTTTTTTGCTGTAGAAGATTCACAGAGCGGACAGTTGATGTTTTAAAGTAGGCTAAAGTTAGCAGGAAGTTAGCATGTTCGGACTTCAATATAAAGGGTTTAGCCGTTCATAGGTCAAAAAGGAAGCAATATTGAAACATAAGAAGCTGCAAAATTACTCAAAGTTATATGGGCATTTGAATTTGATCTTGGATTTGATCAAATTTAATCAAATCAAGTCTCTATGAACGGCTAAACCCTTTATATTGAAGTTCGAACATGCTAACTTCCTGCTAACTTTTGTCCACTTTAAAACATCAACTGTCCACTCTGTGAATCTTCTACAGCAAAAAAAATCTCTTGATTTGCTTCTTTTATATTAGACAAATATACAAAACGCATAAATTGTTATTTTTCAGAGCGTTAATGTGAAGATCTCAGCCGATGTTTCCCCATTCATCTCAATGGACGCAGCCTCTGGTAACACCGAAAAGGGGGCGTTAACCTTTTCATTCCCTTTATTTTAGGATGCGATATGATCAAACCAGGAGCAGAACCTTCTGAAGTCAGCGATGAATATTTGGTGATTTTTATAGTTACTCTGATTTTCCTGTGTTTCTGTATTACTGAATGATATGTATGCTTTTTTTTTTTTTTTTTTTTAACAAACATTTATAGGGAACAAAGTGAAAGCATGCAATTCATTTTTATATATAATCAGAAAACTACAGAAAACTTGCTATATCATTTCCCCCTATATTTATGTCAGTAATCTGCAGTAAAGGTTTCAAATCAGTATCATTAAATACATTTTCCCCCCAGTCACCTGCAGTGTCTCACCTTAAGGTTGACAACTGCAAACTGTACGGCAAAGTCACTGATGCATTTTGGAGCGTTTCTTGTAGGAAACACAAGGCTGGAGTGATTGCTGTCGGTGCCGGTCTGTTTGCCGTGTTCTGCACCATCAGACATGTGTTGGATGTGACAGTTGGATCTAGTTTTGGCCAATTGAACACATTACAGTTCTTTGGAGAATGCCTTGGCAGAAACACATCATGAATGCAGTGGTGGAACAAGTACTAAGCACTGTGCACTGAGACTGAATTGGTCAAAGTTACCAATGATCTGCTGTTGGCTGCTGATGCTGGACTGGTCTCAATCCTGGTTCTATTAGACCTCAGTGCAGCCTTTGATACAATCGATCACAACATTCTCCTGCAAAGGTTAGAATGTGAAGTAGGCATCCGCGGAACGGCTCTCCGCTGGTTTAAATTATCGGATAGGTTTCCGCTTGTTTATGTAAATCAACAGTCCTCATCTCCCTCTAAAATGATCTACGGAGTGCCACAAGGGTCCGTGCTGGGGCCAATTTTATTTATGTTATACATTTGCCACTAGGTAAAATAATCAGAAATCATGAGATAAATTTTCACTGCTACGCTGATGACACACAGCTGTACTTATCAATCAAACCTGGTCAAACGGATCAAATTAATAGGCTTAGTGCTTGTGTAAAAGGCATTAAGAACTGGATGACCGTTAACTATCTTCTCCTTAACCCTGATAAAACAGAGGTAATTATATTAGGCACCCAAAAACTAAGAGACACCCTCGCTGAGCAGATTATCACCCTGGATGATGTCAGTATATCCCCCAGCTC